>CAJVQJ010000068.1:0-122315 GCA_911387685.1 Dolichovespula media
GGATAATAACGACGATAATAACGACGATAATATCGATGTTAATGACGATAATAACGACGATATTAACGACGATAATAACGACGATAATAACGACGATAATAATGATGATAATGACGATATTAACGACGATAATAACGACGATAATACCGACGATAAAACGACGATATTATCGACGATAATAAGGACGATAATAAGGACGATAATAACGACGATAATAACGACGATAATATCGATGATAATGACGATAATAACGACCATATTAACGACGATAATAAGGACGATAATAACGACGATAAAAGGACGATAAATACTATTATAATTATGACGATAATATCGACGATAATTACGATGATAATCACGATAATATCGACGATAATAACGACGATAATATCGATGTTAATGACGATAATAACGACGATAATAACGACGATAATAACGACGATAAAACGACGATAAAAACGACGATAATTATGACAATAATAACGACGATATTAGCAACGATAATAACGACGATATTAACGACAAATATTACGACGATAATAACGATGATAATAACGATAATAACGACAATAATAACGATGATAATGACGATAATAAAGACGGTAATAATGATGATAATAAGGATAATAACGACGATAATAACTACGATAATAACGACGATAAAACGACGATATTAACGACGATAATAAGGACGATAATAAGGACGATAATAACGACGATAATAACGACGATAATATCGATGATAATAACGATAATAACGACAATAATAACGATGATAATGACGATAATAAAGACGATTATAATGATGATAATAAGGATAATAACGACGATAATAACTACGATAATAACGACGATAAAACGACGATATTAACGACGATAATAAGGACGATAATAAGTACGATATTAACGACGATAATAACGACGATAATATCGATGATAATGACGATAATAACGACGGTATTAACGACGATAATAACGACGATATTAACGACGATAATAACGACGATAATATCGATGATAATGACGATAATAACGACGGTATTAACGACGATAATAACGACGATAATAACGATGTTAATGACGATAATAACGACGATATTAACGAAGATAATAACGACGATAATAACGACGATAAAACGACGATATTAACGACGATAATATCGATGATAATAACGATAATAACGACAGTAATAACGATGATAATGACGATAATAAAGACGATTATAATGATGATAATAAGGATAATAACGACGATAATAACTACGATAATAACGACGATAAAACTTCGATATTAACGACGATAATAAGGACGATAATAAGTACGATAATAACGACGATAATAACAACGATAATATCGATGATAATGACGAAAATGACAACGATATTAACGACGATAATAACGACGATATTAACGACGATAATAACGACGATAATATCGATGATAATGACGATAATAACGACGGTATTAACGACGAATATTACGACGATAAAACGACGATATTAACGACGATAATGACGACGATAATAACGATGACAATGACGATAATATCGACGATAATAACGACGATATTAACGACGATAACAAGGACGATAATGACGACGATAATATCGATGATAAAGACGATAATAACGACGATATTAACGACGATAATAACGACGATAATATCGATGATAATGACGATAATAACGACGGTATTAACGACGATAATAACGACGATAATATCGATGATAATGACGATAATAACGACGGTATTATCGACGAATATTACGACGATAAAACGACGATTTTAACGACGATAATGACGACGATATTATCGATGACAATGACGATAATAACGACTATAATATCGATGTTAATGACGATAATAACGACGATATTAACGACGATAATAACGACGATAATAACAACGATAAAACGACCATATTAACGACGATAATAAGGACGATAATAAAGACGATAATAACAACGATAATATCGATGATAATGACGATAATAACGACGATATTAACGACGATAATAACGACGATAATAACGATGATAATAATGATGATAATGACGATAATATCGACGATATTAACGACGATAAAACCGACGATAATAACGACGATAATAATGATGATAATAAGGATAATAACGACGATAATAACTACGATAATAACGACGATAAAACGACGATATTATCGACGATAATAAGGACGATAATAACGACGATAATATCGATGATAATATTGATAATAACGACGATATTAACGACGATAATAACGACGATATTAACGACGATAATAACGACGATAATATCGATGATAATGACGATGATAACGACGATATTAACGATGATAATAACGACGATAATAACGACGATAAATACTATTATATTTATGACGATAATATCGACGATAATAACGATGATAATCACGATAATAACGACGATATTAATGTCGATAATAACGACGATAATAACGACGATAATATCGATGTCAATGATGATAATAACGACGATAATAACGACGATAAAACGACGATATTAACGACGATATTAACGACGATAAAGCGACGATAATAACGACGATAATATCGATGATAATGACGATAATAACGACGATATTAACGACGATAATAACGACGATAATAACGACGATAATAACGACGATAAAACGACGATAAAATCGACGATAATTATGACGTTAATAACGACGATATTAGCAACGATAATAACGACGATATTAACGACAAATATTACGACGATAATAACGATGATAATAACGATAATAACGACAATAATAACGATGATAATGACGATAATAAAGACGATAATAATGATGATAATGACGATAATAACGACGGTATTAACGACGAATATTACGACGATAAAACGACGATATTAACGACGATAATGACGACGATAATAACGATGACAATGACGATAATAACGATGATAATAACGACGATATTAACGACGATAACAAGGACGATAATGACGACGATATTATCGATGACAATGACGATAATAACGACGATAATATCGATGTTAATGACGATAATAACAACGATATTAACAACGATAATAACGACGATAATAACGACGATAAAACGACGATATTAACGACGATATTAAGGACGATAATAAGGACGATAATAACGACGATAATATCGATGATAATGACGATAATAACGACGATATTAACGACGTTAATAACGACGATAATAACGACGATAATAACGACGATATTAACGACGATAATAACGACGATAATAACGGCGATAAAAAGACGATAAATACGATGATAATTATGACGATAATAACGACGATAATAACGACGATAATATCGATGTTAATGACGATAATAACGACGATATTAACGACGATAATAACGACGATAATAACAACGATATTAACGACGATAATAAGGACGATAATAAGGACGATAATAACGACGATAATAACGACGATAATATCGATGATAATAACGATAATAACGACAATAGTAACGATGATAATGACGATAATAAAGACGATTATAATGATGATAATAAGGATAATAACGACGATAATAACGACGATAAAACGACGATATTATCGACGATAATAAGGACGATAATAAGGACGATAATAACGACGATAATAACGACGATAATATCGATGATAATGACGATAATAACGACGATATTAACGACGATAATAAGGACGATAATAACGACGATAAAAGGACGATAAATACTATTATAATTATGACGATAATATCGACGATAATGAGGACGATAATAACGACGATAATAATGACGATAATATCGATGATAATGACGATAATAACGACGATATTAACGACGATAATAACGACGATATTAACGACGATAATAACGACGATAATATCGATGATAATGACGATAATAACGACGGTATTAACGACGAATATTACGACGATAAAACGACGATATTAACGACGATAATGACGACGATAATAACGATGACAATGACGATAAAAACGACGATAATAACAACGATATTAACAACGATAACAAGGACGATAATGACGACGATATTATTGATGACAATGACGATTATAACGACGATAATGTCGATGTTAATGACGATAATAACGACGATATTAACGACGATAATAACGACGATAATAACGACGATAATAAGGACGATAATAAGGACGATAATAACGGCGATAATAACGACGATAATATCGATGATAATAACGATAATAACGACAATAATAACGATGATGATGACGATAATAAAGACGATTATAATGATGATAATAAGGATAATAACGACGATAATAACGACGATAAAACGACGATATTATCGACGATAATAAGGACGATAATAACGACGATAATAACGACGACAATATCGATGATAATGACGATAATAACGACGATATTAACGACGATAATAAGGACGATAATAACGACTATAAAAGGACGATAAATACTATTATAATTATGACGATAATATCGACGATAATTACGATGATAATCACGATAATAACGACGATAATAACGACGATAATATCGATGTTAATGACGATAATAACGACGATACTAACGACGATAATAACGACGATAATAACGACGATATTAACGACGATAATAAGGACGATAATAAGGACGATAATAACGACGATAATAACGACGATAATATCGATGATAATAACGATAATAACGACAATAATAACGACGATAATAATGATGATAATAAGGATAATAACGACGATAAAACGACGATATTATCGACGATAATAAGGACGATAATAACGGCGATAATAACGACGATAATATCGATGATAATGACGATAAAAACGACGATATTAACGACGATAATAACGACGATAATAACGACGATAATAATGATGATAATGACGATATTAACGACGATATTAACGACGATAATAACGACGATAATAACGACGATAATAATGATGATAATAAGGATAATAACGACGATAATAACGACGATAATATCGATGTTAATGACGATAATAACGACGATATTAACGACGATAATAACGACGATAATAACGACGATAATAATGATGATAATGACGATATTAACGACGATAATAACGACGATAATACCGACGATAAAACGACGATATTATCGACGATAATAAGGACGATAATAAGGACGATAATAACGACGATAATAACGACGATAATATCGATGATAATGACGATAATAACGACCATATTAACGACGATAATAAGGACGATAATAACGACGATAAAAGGACGATAAATACTATTATAATTATGACGATAATATCGACGATAATTACGATGATAATCACGATAATATCGACGATAATAACGACGATAATATCGATGTTAATGACGATAATAACGACGATAATAACGACGATAATAACGACGATAAAACGACGATAAAAACGACGATAATTATGACAATAATAACGACGATATTAGCAACGATAATAACGACGATATTAACGACAAATATTACGACGATAATAACGATGATAATAACGATAATAACGACAATAATAACGATGATAATGACGATAATAAAGACGGTAATAATGATGATAATAAGGATAATAACGACGATAATAACTACGATAATAACGACGATAAAACGACGATATTAACGACGATAATAAGGACGATAATAAGGACGATAATAACGACGATAATAACGACGATAATATCGATGATAATAACGATAATAACGACAATAATAACGATGATAATGACGATAATAAAGACGATTATAATGATGATAATAAGGATAATAACGACGATAATCTCTACCATAATAACGACGATAAAACGACGATATTAACGACGATAATAAGGACGATAATAAGTACGATATTAACGACGATAATAACGACGATAATATCGATGATAATGACGATAATGACGACGGTATTAACGACGATAATAACGACGATATTAACGACGATAATAACGACGATAATATCGATGTTAATGACGATAATAACGACGATACTAACGACGATAATAACGACGATAAAACGACGATATTAACGACGATATTAACGACGATAAAGCGACGATAATAACGACGATAATATCGATGATAATGACGATAATAACGACGATATTAACGACGATAATAACGACGATAATAACGACGATAAAACGACGATATTAACGACGATAATAAGGACGATAATAAGGACGATAATAACGACGATAATATCGATGATAAGGACGATAATAACGACGATAATAACGACGATAATATCGATGATAATGACGATAATAACGACAATAATAACGATGATAATGACGATAATAAAGACGATTATAATGATGATAATAAGGATAATAACGACGATAATAACTACGATAATAACGACGAAAAAATGACGATATTAACGACGATAATAAGGACGATAATAAGTAATATAATAACGACTATAATAACAACGATAATATCGATGATAATGACGATAATAACGACGATATTAACGACGATAATAACGACGATAATAACGACGATAAAACGTCGATATTGACGACGATAATAAGGACGATAATAACGACGATAATAACGACGATAATATCGATGATAATGACGATAATAACGACGATATTAACGACGATAATAACGACGATATTAACGACGATAATAACGACGATAATATCGATGATAATGACGATAATAACGACGGTATTAACGACGAATATTACGACGATAAAACGACGATATTAACGACGATAATGACGACGATAATAACGATGACAATGACGATAATAACGACGATAAAACGACGATATTAACGACGATAATAAGGACGATAATAAGGACGATAATAACGACGATAATATCGATGATAATGACGATAATAACGACGATATTAACGACGATATTAACGACGATAATAAGGACGATAATAAGTACGATAATAACGACGAAAATAACGACGATAATATCGATGATAATGACGATAATAATGACGATATTAACGACGATAATAACGACGATAATAACGACGATAATAAGGATAATAACGACGATAATAACTACGATAATAACGACGATAGAACGACGATATTATCGACGATAATAAGGACGATAATAAGGACGATAATAACGACGATAATATCGATGATAATGACGATAATAACGACGATATTAACGACGAT
Source organism: Dolichovespula media (assembly GCA_911387685.1). Lineage (NCBI taxonomy): Eukaryota > Metazoa > Arthropoda > Insecta > Hymenoptera > Vespidae > Dolichovespula > Dolichovespula media. Next base: position 7,148 of record CAJVQJ010000068.1, read on the forward strand.
AATAACGACGATAATAACGACGATAAAACGACGATATTAACGATGATAATAAGGACGATAATAAGGACGATAATAACGACGATAATATCGATGATAAGGACGATAATAACGACGGTAATAACGACGATAATATCGATGATAATAACGATAATAACGACAATAATAACGATGATAATGACGATAATAAAGACGATTATAATGATGATAATAAGGATAATAACGACGATAATAACTACGATAATAACGACGAAAATGGACGATATTAACGACGATAATAAGGACGATAATAAGGACGATAATAACGACGATAATATCGATGATAATGACGATAATAACGACGATATTAACGACGATATTAACGACGATAATAAGGACGATAATAATTACGATAATAACGACGAAAATAACGACGATAATATCGATGATAATGACGATAATAACGACGATATTAACGACGATAATAACGACGACAATAACGACGATAATAATGATGATAATGGCGATAATAACGACGATATTAACGACGATAATAACAACGATAATAACGACGATAATAATGATGATAATAAGGATAATAACGACGATAATAACTACGATAATAACGACGATATTAACGACGATAATAACGACGATAATATCGATGATAATGACGATAATAATGACGATATTAACGACGATAATAACGACGATAATAACGACGATAATAAGGATAATAACGACGATAATAACTACGATAATAACGACGATAGAACGACGATATTATCGACGATAATAAGGACGATAATAAGGACGATAATAACGACGATAATATCGATGATAATGACGATAATAACGACGATATTAACGACGATAATAACGACGATAATAACCACGATAAAACGACGATAAATACTATTATAATTATGACGATAATATCGACGATAATAACGATGATAATCACGATAATAACGACGATAATAACGACGATAATATCGATGTTAATGACGATAATAACGACGATATTAACGACGATAATAACGACAATAATAACGACGATAAAACGACGATATTAACGACGATAAAGCGACGATAATAACGACGATAATATCGATGATAATGACGATAATAACGACGATAATAACGACGATATTAACGACGATAATAACGATGATAATAACGATAATAACGACAATAATAACGATGATAATGACGATAATAAAGACGATAATATTGATGATAATAAGGATAATAACGACGATAATAACTACGATAATAACGACGATAAAACGACGATATTAACGACGATAATAAGGACGATAATAACGACGATAATAACGACGATAATATCGATGATAATGACGATAATAACGACGATATTAACGACGATAATAACGACGATATTATCGACGATAATAACGACGATAATAATGATGATAATGGCGATAATAACGACGATATTAACGACGATAATAACGACGATAATAACGACGATAATAATGATGATAATAAGGATAATAACGACGATAATAACTACGATAATAACGACGATAAAACGACGATATTATCGACGATAATAAGGACGATAATAAGGACGATAATAACGACGATAATATCGATGATAATGACGATAATAACGACGATATTAGCGACGATAATAACGACGATAATAACGACGATAATATCGATGTTAATGACGATAATAAGGACGATATTAACGACGATAATAACGACGATAATAACGACGATAATATCGATGTTAATGACGATAATAACGACGATATTAACGACGATAATAACGACGATAAAACGACGATATTAACGACGATAAAGCGACGATAATAACGACGATAAAACGACGATATTATCGATGATAATAAAGACGATAAAAAGGACGATAATAACGACGATAATATCGATGATAATGACGATATTAACGACGATAACAACGAAGATACTGTCGATAATTTCGACGATATTAACGACGATTATTATGAGGATAATAAGGACGATAACAACGATGATAATGACGATAATAACGACGACATTAACGACGATGATTGTGACAAAATAACGACGATATTAACGACGATAATTATGAGGATAATAAGGACGATAACAACGATGGTAATGACGATAATAACGACGACATTTTCGACGATGATTATCACAAAATAACGACGATATTAACGACGATAATAACGACGATATTAACGACGATAATAACGACGATAACAACGAAGATAATGACGATAATATCGACGATATTAACGACGATAATTATGAGGCTAATAACGACGATAACAACGATGATAATGACGATAATAACGACGACATTAACGACGATGATTATGACAAAATAACGACGATATTAACGACGATAATTATGAGGATAATAAGGACGATAACAACGATGATAATGACGATAATAACGACGACATTAACGACGATGATTATGACAAAATAACGACGATATTAACGACGATAATTATGAGGATAATAAGGACGATAACAACGATGATAATGACGATAATAACGACGGTATTAACGACGAATATTACGACGATAAAACGACGATATTAACGACGATAATGACGACGATAATAACGATGACAATGACGATAAAAACGACGATAATAACAACGATATTAACGACGATAACAAGGACGATAATGACGACGATATTATTGATGACAATGACGATTATAACGACGATAATATCGATGTTAATGACGATAATAACGACGATATTAACGACGATAATAACGACGATAATAACGACGATATTAACGACGATAATAAGGACGATAATAAGGACGATAATAACGACGATAATAACGACGATAATATCGATGATAATAACGATAATATCGACAATAATAACGATGATAATGACGATAATAAAGACGATTATAATGATGATAATAAGGATAATAACGACGATAATAACGACGATAAAACGACGATATTATCGACGATAATAAGGACGATAATAAGGACGATAATAACGACGATAATATCGATGATAATGACGATATTAACGACGATATTAACGACGATAAAGCGACGATAATAACGACGATAATATCGATGATAATGACGATAATAACGACGATATTAACGACGATAATAACGACGATAATAACGACGATAAAACGACGATATTAACGACGATAATAAGGACGATAATAAGGACGATAATAACGACGATAATATCGATGATAAGGACGATAATAACGACGATAATAACGACGATAATATCGATGATAATAACGATAATAACGACAATAATAACGATGATAATGACGATAATAAAGACGATTATAATGATGATAATAAGGATAATAACGACGATAATAACTACGATAATAACGACGAAAAAAAGACGATATTAACGACGATAATAAGGACGATAATAAGTAATATAATAACGACTATAATAACAACGATAATATCGATGATAATGACGATAATAACGACGATATTAACGACGATAATAACGACGATAAAACGTCGATATTGACGACGATAATAAGGACGATAATAACGACGATAATAACGACGATAATATCGATGATAATGACGATAATAACGACGATATTAACGACGATAATAACGACGATAATAACGACGATAATAACGACGATAATATCGATGTTAATGACGATAATAACGACGATATTAACGACGATAATAACGACAATAATAACGACGATAAAACGACGATGTTAACGACGATAAAGCGACGATAATAACGACGATAATATCGATGATAATGACGATAATAACGACGATAATAACGACGATATTAACGACGATAATAACGATGATAATAACGATAATAACGACAATAATAACGATGATAATGACGATAATAAAGACGATAATATTGATGATAATAAGGATAATAACGACGATAATAACTACGATAATAACGACGATAAAACGACGATATTAACGACGATAATAAGGACGATAATAACGACGATAATAACGACGATAATATCGATGATAATGACGATAATAACGACGATATTAACGACGATAATAACGACGATATTAACGACGATAATAACGACGATAATAATGATGATAATGACGATAATAACGACGATATTAAAGACGATATTAACGACGATAATAAGGACGATAATAATTACGATAATAACGACGAAAATAACGACGATAATATCGATGATAATGACGATAATAATGACGATATTAACGACGATAATAACGACGATAATAACGACGATAATAAGGATAATAACGACGATAATAACTACGATAATAACGACGATAGAACGACGATATTATCGACGATAATAAGGACGATAATAAGGACGATAATAACGACGATAATATCGATGATAATGACGATAATAACGACGATATTAACGACGATAATAACGACGACAATAACGACGATAATAATGATGATAATGGCGATAATAACGACGATATTAACGACGATAATAACGACGATAATAACGACGATAATAATGATGATAATAAGGATAATAACGACGATAATAACTACGATAATAACGACGATATTAACGACGATAATAACGACGATAATATCGATGATAATGACGATAATAATGACGATATTAATGACGATAATAACGACGATAATAAGGATAATAACGACGATAATAACTACGATAATAACGACGATAGAACGACGATATTATCGACGATAATAAGGACGATAATAAGGACGATAATAACGACGATAATATCGATGATAATGACGATAATAACGACGATATTAACGACGATAATAACGACGATAATAACCACGATAAAACGACGATAAATACTATTATAATTATGACGATAATATCGACGATAATAACGATGATAATCACGATAATAACGACGATAATAACGACGATAATATCGATGTTAATGACGATAATAACGACGATATTAACGACGATAATAACGACAATAATAACGACGATAAAACGACGATATTAACGACGATAAAGCGACGATAATAACGACGATAATATCGATGATAATGACGATAATAACGACGATAATAACGACGATATTAACGACGATAATAACGATGATAATAACGATAATAACGACAATAATAACGATGATAATGACGATAATAAAGACGATAATATTGATGATAATAAGGATAATAACGACGATAATAACTACGATAATAACGACGATAAAACGACGATATTAACGACGATAATAAGGACGATAATAACGACGATAATAACGACGATAATATCGATGATAATGACGATAATAACGACGATATTAACGACGATAATAACGACGATATTAACGACGATAATAACGACGATAATAATGATGATAATGGCGATAATAACGACGATATTAACGACGATAATAACGACGATAATAACGACGATAATAATGATGATAATAAGGATAATAACGACGATAATAACTACGATAATAACGACGATAAAACGACGATATTATCGACGATAATAAGGACGATAATAAGGACGATAATAACGACGATAATATCGATGATAATGACGATAATAACGACGATATTAGCGACGATAATAACGACGATAATAACGACGATAATATCGATGTTAATGACGATAATAAGGACGATATTAACGACGATAATAACGACGATAATAACGACGATAATATCGATGTTAATGACGATAATAACGACGATATTAACGACGATAATAACGACGATAAAACGACGATATTAACGACGATAAAGCGACGATAATAACGACGATAAAACGACGATATTATCGATGATAATAAAGACGATAAAAAGTACGATAATAACGACGATAATATCGATGATAATGACGATAATAACGACGATAACAACGAAGATAATGTCGATAATATCGACGATATTAACGACGATAATTATGAGGATAATAAGGACGATAACAACGATGATAATGACGATAATAACGACGACATTAACGACGATGATTGTGACAAAATAACGACGATATTAACGACGATAATTATGAGGATAATAAGGACGATAACAACGATGGTAATGACGATAATAACGACGACATTTTCGACGATGATTATCACAAAATAACGACGATATTAACGACGATAATAACGACGATATTAACGACGATAATAACGACGATAACAACGAAGATAATGACGATAATATCGACGATATTAACGACGATAATTATGAGGCTAATAACGACGATAACAACGATGATAATGACGATAATAACGACGACATTAACGACGATGATTATGACAAAATAACGACGATATTAACGACGATAATTATGAGGATAATAAGGACGATAACAACGATGATAATGACGATAATAACGACGACATTAACGACGATGATTATGACAAAATAACGACGATATTAACGACGATAATTATGAGGATAATAAGGACGATAACAACGATGATAATGACGATAATAACGACGGTATTAACGACGAATATTACGACGATAAAACGACGATATTAACGACGATAATGACGACGATAATAACGATGACAATGACGATAAAAACGACGATAATAACAACGATATTAACGACGATAACAAGGACGATAATGACGACGATATTATTGATGACAATGACGATTATAACGACGATAATATCGATGTTAATGACGATAATAACGACGATATTAACGACGATAATAACGACGATAATAACGACTATAAAAGGACGATAAATACTATTATAATTATGACGTTAATATCGACGATAATTACGATGCTAATCACGATAATAACGACGATAATATCGATGTAATGACGATAATAACGACGATACTAACGACGATAATAACGACGATAAAACGACGATATTAACGACGATATTAACGACGATAAAGCGACGATAATAACGACGATAATATCGATGATAATGACGATAATAACGACGGTATTAACGACGAATATTACGACGATAAAACGACGATATTAACGACGATAATGACGACGATAATAACGATGACAATGATGATAATAACGACGATAAAACGACGATATTAACGACGATAATAAGGACGATAATAAGGACGATAATAACGACGATAATATCGATGATAATGACGATAATAACGACGATATTAACGACGATATTAACGACGATAATAAGGACGATAATAAGTACGATAATAACGACGAAAATAACGACGATAATATCGATGATAATGACGATAATAATGACGATATTAACGACGATAATAACGACGATAATAACGACGATAATAAGGATAATAACGACGATAATAACTACGATAATAACGACGATAGAACGACGATATTATCGACGATAATAAGGACGATAATAAGGACGATAATAACGACGATAATATCGATGATAATGACGATAATAACGACGATATTAACGACGATAATAACGACGATAATAACGACGATAAAACGACGATATTAACGACGATAATAAGGACGATAATAAGGACGATAATAACGACGATAATATCGATGATAAGGACGATAATAACGACGGTAATAACGACGATAATATCGATGATAATAACGATAATAACGACAATAATAACGATGATAATGACGATAATAAAGACGATTATAATGATGATAATAAGGATAATAACGACGATAATAACTACGATAATAACGACGATATTAACGACGATAATAACGACGATAATATCGATGATAATGACGATAATAATGACAATATTAACGACGATAATAACGACGATAAAACGACGATAATAAGGATAATAACGACGATAATAACTACGATAATAACGACGATAGAACGACGATATTATCGACGATAATAAGGACGATAATAAGGACGATAATAACGACGATAATATCGATGATAATGACGATAACAACGACGATATTAACGTCGATAATAACGACGATAATAACAACGATAAAACGACGATAAATACTATTATAATTATGACGATAATATCGACGATAATAACGATGATAATCACGATAATAACGACGATAATAACGACGATATTAACGACGATAATAAGGACGATAATAAGGAGGATAATAACGACGATAATAACGACGATAATATCGATGATAATAACGATAATAACGACAATAATAACGATGATAATGACGATAATAAAGACGATTATAATGATGATAATAAGGATAATAACGACGATAATAACGACGATAAAACGACGATATTATCGACGATAATAAGGACGATAATAAGGACGATAATAACGACGATAATAACGACGATAATATCGATGATAATGACGATAATAACGACGATATTAACGACGATAATAAGGACGATAATAACGACTATAAAAGGACGATAAATACTATTATAATTATGACGTTAATATCGACGATAATTACGATGATAATCACGATAATAACGACGATAATAACGACGATAATGTCGATGTTAATGACGATAATAACGACGATACTAACGACGATAATAACGACGATAAAACGACGATATTAACGACGATATTAACGACGATAAAGCGACGATAATAACGACGATAATATCGATGATAATGACGATAATAACGACGATATTAACGACGATAATAACGACGATAATAACGACGATAAAACGACGATATTAACGACGATAATAAGGACGATAATAAGGACGATAATAACGACGATAATATCGATGATAAGGACGATAATAACGACGATAATAACGACGATAATATCGATGATAATAACGATAATAACGACAATAATAACGATGATAATGACGATAATAAAGACGATTATAATGATGATAATAAGGATAATAACGACGATAATAACTACGATAATAACGACGAAAAAAAGACGATATTAACGACGATAATAAGGACGATAATAAGTAATATAATAACGACTATAATAACAACGATAATATCGATGATAATGACGATAATAACGACGATATTAACGACGATAATAACGACGATAATAACGACGATAAAACGTCGATATTGACGACGATAATAAGGACGATAATAACGACGATAATAACGACGATAATATCGATGATAAGGACGATAATAACGACGATAATAACGACGATAATATCGATGATAATAACGATAATAACGACAATAATAACGATGATAATGACGATAATAAAGACGATTATAATGATGATAATAAGGATAATAACGACGATAATAACTACGATAATAAGGACAAAAAAAAGACGATATTAACGACGATAATAAGGACGATAATAAGTAATATAATAACGACTATAATAACAACGATAATATCGATGATAATGACGATAATAACGACGATATTAACGACGATAATAACGACGATAATAACGACGATAAAACGTCGATATTGACGACGATAATAAGGACGATAATAACGACGATAATAACGACGATAATATCGATGATAATGACGATAATAACGACGATATTAACGACGATAATAACGACGATATTAACGACGATAATAACGAAGATAATATCGATGATAATGACGATAATAACGACGGTATTAACGACGAATATTACGACGATAAAACGACGATATTAACGACGATAATGACGACGATAATAACGATGACAATGATGACAATAACGACGATAAAACGACGATATTAACGACGATAATAAGGACGATAATAAGGACGATAATAACGACGATAATATCGATGATAATGACGATAATAACGACGATATTAACGACGATATTAACGACGATAATAAGGACGATAATAAGTACGATAATAACGACGAAAATAACGACGATAATATCGATGATAATGACGATAATAATGACGATATTAACGACGATAATAACGACGATAATAACGACGATAATAAGGATAATAACGACGATAATAACTACGATAATAACGACGATAGAACGACGATATTATCGACGATAATAAGGACGATAATAAGGACGATAATAACGACGATAATATCGATGATAATGACGATAATAACGACGATATTAACGACGATAATAACGACGATAATAACGACGATAAAACGACGATATTAACGACGATAATAAGGACGATAATAAGGACGATAATAACGACGATAATATCGATGATAATGACGATAATAACGACGATAATAATGACGATAATATCGATGATAATGACGATAATAACGACGATATTAACGACGATAATAACGACGATATTAACGACGATAATAACGACGATAGTATCGATGATAATGACGATAATAACGACGGTATTAACGACGAATATTACGACGATAAAACGACGATATTAACGACGATAATGACGACGATAATAACGATGACAATGACGATAAAAACGACGATAATAACAACGATATTAACGACGATAATAACGACGATAATAACGACGATATTAACGACGATAATAAGGACGATAATAAGGACGATAATAACGACGATAATAACGACGATAATATCGATGATAATATCGATAATAACGACAATAATAACGATGATAATGACGATAATAAAGACGATTATAATGATGATAATAAGGATAATAACGACGATAATAACGACGATAAAACGACGATATTATCGACATTAATAAGGACGATAATAAGGACGATAATATCGACGATAATAACGACGATAATATCGATGATAATGACGATAATAACGACGACATTAACGACGATAATAAGGACGATAATAACGACTATAAAAGGACGATAAATACTATTATAATTATGACGATAATATCGACGATAATTACGATGATAATCACGATAATAACGACGATAATAACGACGATAATATCGATGTTAATGACGATAATACTAACGACGATAAAACGACGATATTAACGACGATATTAACGACGATAAAGCGACGATAATAACGACGATAATATCGATGATAATGACGATAATAACGACGATATTAACGACGATAATAACGACGATAATAACGACGATAAAACGACGATATTAACGACGATAATAAGGACGATAATAAGGACGATAATAACGACGATAATATCGATGATAATGACGATAACAACGACGATATTATCGACGATAATAAGGACGATAATAACGGCGATAATAACGACGATAATATCGATGATAATGACGATAATAACGACGATATTAACGACGATAATAACGACGATAATAACGACGATAATAATGATGATAATGACGATATTAACGACGATATTAACGACGATAATAACGACGATAATAACGACGATAATAATGATGATAATAAGGATAATAACGACGATAATAACGACGATAATATCGATGTTAATGACGATAATAACGACGATATTAACGACGATAATAACGACGATAATAACGACGATAATAATGATGATAATGACGATATTAACGACGATAATAACGACGATAATACCGACGATAAAACGACGATATTATCGACGATAATAAGGACGATAATAAGGACGATAATAACGACGATAATAACGACGATAATATCGATGATAATGACGATAATAACGACCATATTAACGACGATAATAAGGACGATAATAACGACGATAAAAGGACGATAAATACTATTATAATTATGACGATAATATCGACGATAATTACGATGATAATCACGATAATATCGACGATAATAACGACGATAATATCGATGTTAATGACGATAATAACGACGATAATAACGACGATAATAACGACGATAAAACGACGATAAAAACGACGATAATTATGACAATAATAACGACGATATTAGCAACGATAATAACGACGATATTAACGACAAATATTACGACGATAATAACGATGATAATAACGATAATAACGACAATAATAACGATGATAATGACGATAATAAAGACGGTAATAATGATGATAATAAGGATAATAACGACGATAATAACTACGATAATAACGACGATAAAACGACGATATTAACGACGATAATAAGGACGATAATAAGGACGATAATAACGACGATAATAACGACGATAATATCGATGATAATAACGATAATAACGACAATAATAACGATGATAATGACGATAATAAAGACGATTATAATGATGATAATAAGGATAATAACGACGATAATCTCTACCATAATAACGACGATAAAACGACGATATTAACGACGATAATAAGGACGATAATAAGTACGATATTAACGACGATAATAACGACGATAATATCGATGATAATGACGATAATAACGACGGTATTAACGACGATAATAACGACGATATTAACGACGATAATAACGACGATAATATCGATGTTAATGACGATAATAACGACGATACTAACGACGATAATAACGACGATAAAACGACGATATTAACGACGATATTAACGACGATAAAGCGACGATAATAACGACGATAATATCGATGATAATGACGATAATAACGACGATATTAACGACGATAATAACGACGATAATAACGACGATAAAACGACGATATTAATAACGACGATAATAAGGACGATAATAAGGACGATAATAACGACGATAATATCGATGATAAGGACGATAATAACGACGATAATAACGACGATAATATCGATGATAATGACGATAATAACGACAATAATAACGATGATAATGACGATAATAAAGACGATTATAATGATGATAATAAGGATAATAACGACGATAATAACTACGATAATAACGACGAAAAAATGACGATATTAACGACGATAATAAGGACGATAATAAGTAATATAATAACGACTATAATAACAACGATAATATCGATGATAATGACGATAATAACGACGATATTAACGACGATAATAACGACGATAATAACGACGATAAAACGTCGATATTGACGACGATAATAAGGACGATAATAACGACGATAATAACGACGATAATATCGATGATAATGACGATAATAACGACGATATTAACGACGATAATAACGACGATATTAACGACGATAATAACGACGATAATATCGATGATAATGACGATAATAACGACGGTATTAACGACGAATATTACGACGATAAAACGACGATATTAACGACGATAATGACGACGATAATAACGATGACAATGACGATAATAACGACGATAAAACGACGATATTAACGACGATAATAAGGACGATAATAAGGACGATAATAACGACGATAATATCGATGATAATGACGATAATAACGACGATATTAACGACGATATTAACGACGATAATAAGGACGATAATAAGTACGATAATAACGACGAAAATAACGACGATAATATCGATGATAATGACGATAATAATGACGATATTAACGACGATAATAACGACGATAATAACGACGATAATAAGGATAATAACGACGATAATAACTACGATAATAACAACGATAGAACGACGATATTATCGACGATAATAAGGACGATAATAAGGACGATAATAACGACGATAATATCGATGATAATGACGATAATAACGACGATATTAACGACGATAATAACGACGATAATAACGACGATAAAACGACGATATTAACGATGATAATAAGGACGATAATAAGGACGATAATAACGACGATAATATCGATGATAAGGACGATAATAACGACGGTAATAACGACGATAATATCGATGATAATAACGATAATAACGACAATAATAACGATGATAATGACGATAATAAAGACGATTATAATGATGATAATAAGGATAATAACGACGATAATAACTACGATAATAACGACGAAAATGGACGATATTAACGACGATAATAAGGACGATAATAAGGACGATAATAACGACGATAATATCGATGATAATGACGATAATAACGACGATATTAACGACGATATTAACGACGATAATAAGGACGATAATAATTACGATAATAACGACGAAAATAACGACGATAATATCGATGATAATGACGATAATAACGACGATATTAACGACGATAATAACGACGACAATAACGACGATAATAATGATGATAATGGCGATAATAACGACGATATTAACGACGATAATAACAACGATAATAACGACGATAATAATGATGATAATAAGGATAATAACGACGATAATAACTACGATAATAACGACGATATTAACGACGATAATAACGACGATAATATCGATGATAATGACGATAATAATGACAATATTAACGACGATAATAACGACGATAAAACGACGATAATAAGGATAATAACGACGATAATAACTACGATAATAACGACGATAGAACGACGATATTATCGACGATAATAAGGACGATAATAAGGACGATAATAACGACGATAATATCGATGATAATGACGATAACAACGACGATATTAACGTCGATAATAACGACGATAATAACAACGATAAAACGACGATAAATACTATTATAATTATGACGATAATATCGACGATAATAACGATGATAATCACGATAATAACGACGATAATAACGACGATATTAACGACGATAATAACGACGATATTAACGACGATAATAACGACGATAATATCGATGATAATGACGATGATAATAACGATAATAACGACAATAATAACGATGATAATGACGATAATAAAGACGATTATAATGATGATAATAAGGATAATAACGACGATAATAACGACGATAAAACGACGATATTATCGACGATAATAAGGACGATAATAAGGACGATAATAACGACGATAATAACGACGATAATATCGATGATAATGACGATAATAACGACGATATTAACGACGATAATAAGGACGATAATAACGACTATAAAAGGACGATAAATACTATTATAATTATGACGTTAATATCGACGATAATTACGATGATAATCACGATAATAACGACGATAATAACGACGATAATGTCGATGTTAATGACGATAATAACGACGATACTAACGACGATAATAACGACGATAAAACGACGATATTAACGACGATATTAACGACGATAAAGCGACGATAATAACGACGATAATATCGATGATAATGACGATAATAACGACGATATTAACGACGATAATAACGACGATAATAACGACGATAAAACGACGATATTAACGACGATAATAAGGACGATAATAAGGACGATAATAACGACGATAATATCGATGATAAGGACGATAATAACGACGATAATAACGACGATAATATCGATGATAATAACGATAATAACGACAATAATAACGATGATAATGACGATAATAAAGACGATTATAATGATGATAATAAGGATAATAACGACGATAATAACTACGATAATAACGACGAAAAAAAGACGATATTAACGACGATAATAAGGACGATAATAAGTAATATAATAACGACTATAATAACAACGATAATATCGATGATAATGACGATAATAACGACGATATTAACGACGATAATAACGACGATAATAACGACGATAAAACGTCGATATTGACGACGATAATAAGGACGATAATAACGACGATAATAACGACGATAATATCGATGATAAGGACGATAATAACGACGATAATAACGACGATAATATCGATGATAATAACGATAATAACGACAATAATAACGATGATAATGACGATAATAAAGACGATTATAATGATGATAATAAGGATAATAACGACGATAATAACTACGATAATAAGGACAAAAAAAAGACGATATTAACGACGATAATAAGGACGATAATAAGTAATATAATAACGACTATAATAACAACGATAATATCGATGATAATGACGATAATAACGACGATATTAACGACGATAATAACGACGATAATAACGACGATAAAACGTCGATATTGACGACGATAATAAGGACGATAATAACGACGATAATAACGACGATAATATCGATGATAATGACGATAATAACGACGATATTAACGACGATAATAACGACGATATTAACGACGATAATAACGACGATAATATCGATGATAATGACGATAATAACGACGGTATTAACGACGAATATTACGACGATAAAACGACGATATTAACGACGATAATGACGACGATAATAACGATGACAATGATGACAATAACGACGATAAAACGACGATATTAACGACGATAATAAGGACGATAATAAGGACGATAATAACGACGATAATATCGATGATAATGACGATAATAACGACGACATTAACGACGATATTAACGACGATAATAAGGACGATAATAAGTACGATAATAACGACGAAAATAACGACGATAATATCGATGATAATGACGATAATAATGACGATATTAACGACGATAATAACGACGATAATAACGACGATAATAAGGATAATAACGACGATAATAACTACGATAATAACGACGATAGAACGACGATATTATCGACGATAATAAGGACGATAATAAGGACGATAATAACGACGATAATATCGATGATAATGACGATAATAACGACGATATTAACGACGATAATAACGACGATAATAACGACGATAAAACGACGATATTAACGACGATAATAAGGACGATAATAAGGACGATAATAACGACGATAATATCGATGATAATGACGATAATAACGACGATAATAATGACGATAATATCGATGATAATGACGATAATAACGACGATATTAACGACGATTATAACGACGATATTAACGACGATAATAACGACGATAATATCGATGATAATGACGATAATAACGACGGTATTAACGACGAATATTACGACGATAAAACGACGATATTAACGACGATAATGACGACGATAATAACGATGACAATGACGATAAAAACGACGATAATAACAACGATATTAACGACGATAATAACGACGATAATAACGACGATATTAACGACGATAATAAGGACGATAATAAGGACGATAATAACGACGATAATAACGACGATAATATCGATGATAATATCGATAATAACGACAATAATAACGATGATAATGACGATAATAAAGACGATTATAATGATGATAATAAGGATAATAACGACGATAATAACGACGATAAAACGACGATATTATCGACATTAATAAGGACGATAATAAGGACGATAATATCGACGATAATAACGACGATAATATCGATGATAATGACGATAATAACGACGACATTAACGACGATAATAAGGACGATAATAACGACTATAAAAGGACGATAAATACTATTATAATTATGACGATAATATCGACGATAATTACGATGATAATCACGATAATAACGACGATAATAACGACGATAATATCGATGTTAATGACGATAATACTAACGACGATAAAACGACGATATTAACGACGATATTAACGACGATAAAGCGACGATAATAACGACGATAATATCGATGATAATGACGATAATAACGACGATATTAACGACGATAATAACGACGATAATAACGACGATAAAACGACGATATTAACGACGATAATAAGGACGATAATAAGGACGATAATAACGACGATAATATCGATGATAAGGACGATTATAACGACGATAATAACGACGATAATATCGATGATAATAACGATAATAACGACAATAATAACGATGATAATGACGATAATAAAGACGATTATAATGATGATAATAAGGATAATAACGACGATAATAACTACGATAATAACGACGAAAAAAGGACGATATTAACGACGATAATAAGGACGATAATAAGTAATATAATAACGACTATAATAACAACGATAATATCGATGATAATGACGATAATAACGACGATATTAACGACGATAATAACGACGATAATAACGACGATAAAACGTCGATATTGACGACGATAATAAGGACGATAATAACGACGATAATAACGACGATAATATCGATGATAATAACGATAATAACGACAATAATAACGATGATAATGACGATAATAAAGACGATTATAATGATGATAATAAGGATAATAACGACGATAATAAAGACGATAAAAAGACGATATTATCGACGATAATAAGGACGATAATAAGGACGATAATAACGACGATAATAACGACGATAATATCGATGATAATGACGATAATAACGACGAAATTAACGACGATAATAAGGACGATAATAACGACTATAAAAGGACGATAAATACTATTATAATTATGACGATAATATCGACGATAATTACGATGATAATCACGATAATAACGACGATAATAACGACGATAATATCGATGTTAATGACGATAATAACGACGATACTAACGACGATAAAACGACGATATTAACGACGATATTAACGACGATAAAGCGACGATAATAACGACGATAATATCGATGATAATGACGATAATAACGACGATATTAACGACGATAATAACGACGATAATAACGACGATAAAACGACGATATTAACGACGATAATAAGGACGATAATAAGGACGATAATAACGACGATAATATCGATGATAAGGACGATAATAACGACGATAATAACGACGATAATATCGATGATAATAACGATAATAACGACAATAATAACGATGATAATGACGATAATAAAGACGATTATAATGATGATAATAAGGATAATAACGACGATAATAACTACGATAATAACGACGAAAAAAGGACGATATTAACGACGATAATAAGGACGATAATAAGTAATATAATAACGACTATAATAACAACGATAATATCGATGATAATGACGATAATAACGACGATATTAACGACGATAATAACGACGATAATAACGACGATAAAACGTCGATATTGACGACGATAATAAGGACGATAAAGCGACGATAATAACGACGATAATATCGATGATAATGACGATAATAACGACGATATTAACGACGATAATAACGACGATAATAACGACGATAAAACGACGATATTAACGACGATAATAAGGACGATAATAAGGACGATAATAACGACGATAATATCGATGATAAGGACGATAATAACGACGATAATAACGACGATAATATCGATGATAATAACGATAATAACGACAATAATAACGATGATAATGACGATAATAAAGACGATTATAATGATGATAATAAGGATAATAACGACGATAATAACTACGATAATAACGACGAAAAAAGGACGATATTAACGACGATAATAAGGACGATAATAAGTAATATAATAACGACTATAATAACAACGATAATATCGATGATAATGACGATAATAACGACGATATTAACGACGATAATAACGACGATAATAACGACGATAAAACGTCGATATTGACGACGATAATAAGGACGATAATAACGACGATAATAACGACGATAATATCGATGATAATAACGATAATAACGACAATAATAACGATGATAATGACGATAATAAAGACGATTATAATGATGATAATAAGGATAATAACGACGATAATAAAGACGATAAAAAGACGATATTATCGACGATAATAAGGACGATAATAAGGACGATAATAACGACGATAATAACGACGATAATATCGATGATAATGACGATAATAACGACGAAATTAACGACGATAATAAGGACGATAATAACGACTATAAAAGGACGATAAATACTATTATAATTATGACGATAATATCGACGATAATTACGATGATAATCACGATAATAACGACGATAATAACGACGATAATATCGATGTTAATGACGATAATAACGACGATACTAACGACGATAAAACGACGATATTAACGACGATATTAACGACGATAAAGCGACGATAATAACGACGATAATATCGATGATAATGACGATAATAACGACGATATTAACGACGATAATAACGACGATAATAACGACGATAAAACGACGATATTAACGACGATAATAAGGACGATAATAAGGACGATAATAACGACGATAATATCGATGATAAGGACGATAATAACGACGATAATAACGACGATAATATCGATGATAATAACGATAATAACGACAATAATAACGATGATAATGACGATAATAAAGACGATTATAATGATGATAATAAGGATAATAACGACGATAATAACTACGATAATAACGACGAAAAAAGGACGATATTAACGACGATAATAAGGACGATAATAAGTACTATAATAACGACTATAATAACAACGATAATATCGATGATAATGACGATAATAACGACGATATTAACGACGATAATAACGACGATAATAACGACGATAAAACGTCGATATTGACGACGATAATAAGGACGATAATAACGACGATAATAACGACGATAATATCGATGATAATAACGATAATAACGACAATAATAACGATGATAATGACGATAATAAAGACGATTATAATGATGATAATAAGGATAATAACGACGATAATAAAGACGATAAAAAGACGATATTATCGACGATAATAAGGACGATAATAAGGACGATAATAACGACGATAATAACGACGATAATATCGATGATAATGACGATAATAACGACGAAATTAACGACGATAATAAGGACGATAATAACGACTATAAAAGGACGATAAATACTATTATAATTATGACGATAATATCGACGATAATTACGATGATAATCACGATAATAACGACGATAATAACGACGATAATATCGATGTTAATGACGATAATAACGACGATACTAACGACGATAATAACGACGATAAAACGACGATATTAACGACGATATTAACGACGATAAAGCGACGATAATAACGACGATAATATCGATGATAATGACGATAATAACGACGATATTAACGACGATAATAACGACGATAATAACGACGATAAAACGACGATATTAACGACGATAATAAGGACGATAATAAGGACGATAATAACGACGATAATATCGATGATAAGGACGATAATAACGACGATAATAACGACGATAATATCGATTATAATAACGATAATAACGACAACAATAACGATGATAATGACGATAATAAAGACGATTATAATGATGATAATAAGGATAATAACGACGATAATAACTACGATAATAACGACGAAAAAAGGACGATATTAACGACGATAATAAGGACGATAATAAGTAATATAATAACGACTATAATAACAACGATAATATCGATGATAATGACGATAATAACGACGATATTAACGACGATAATAACGACGATAATAACGACGATAAAACGTCGATATTGACGACGATAATAAGGACGATATTAACGACGATAACAAGGACGATAATGACGACGATATTATCGATGACAATGACGATAATAACGACGATAATATCGATGTTAATGACGATAATAACGACGATATTAACAACGATAATAACGACGATAATAACGACGATAAAACGACGATATTAACGACGATAATAAGGACGATAATAAGGACGATAATAACGACGATAATATCGATGATAATGACGATAGTAACGACGATATTACCGACGATAATAACGACGATATTAACGACGATAATAACGACGATAATATCGATGATAATGACGATAATAACGACGGTATTAACGACGAATATTACGACGATAAAACGACGATATTAACGACGATATTGACGACGATAATAACGATGACAATGACGATAAAAACGACGATAATAACGACGATAAAACGACGATATTAACGACGATAATAAGGACGATAATAAGGACGATAATAACGACGATAATATCGATGATAATGACGATAACGACGATATTAACGACGATAATAACGACGATAATAACGACGATAAAAAGACGATAAATACGATGATAATTATAACGATAATAACGACGATAATAACGACGATATTATCGACGATAATAAGGGCGATAACAAGGACGATAATGACGACGATATTATCGATGACAATGACGATAATAACGACGATAATATCGATGTTAATGACGATAATAACGACGATATTAACTACGATAATAACGACGATAATAACGACAATAAAACGACGATATTAACGACGATAATAAGGACGATAATAAGGACTATAATAACGAAGATAATAACAACGATAATATCGATGATAATGACGATAATAACGACGATATTAACGACGATAATAACGACGATATTAACGACGATAATAACGACGATAATATCGATGATAATGACGATAATAACGACGATAATAACGACGATATTAACGACGATAATAACGACGATATTAACGACGATAATAACGACGATAATATCGATGATAATGACGATAATAACGACGGTATTAACGACGAATATTACGACGATAAAACGACGATATTAACGACGATATGGCGACGATAATAACGATGACAATGACGATAATAACGACGATAAAACGACGATATTATCGACGATAATAAGGACAATAATAAGGACGATAATAACGACGATAATATCGATGATAATGACGATAATGACGACGATATTATCGATGACAATGACGATAATAACGACGATAATATCGATGTTAATGACGATAATAACGACGATATTAACAACGATAATAACGACGATAATAACGACGATAAAACGACGATATTAACGACGATAATAAGGACGATAATAAGGACGATAATAACGACGATAATATCGATGACAATGACGATAAAAACGACGATAATAACAACGATATTAACGACGATAACAAGGACGATAATGACGACGATATTATTGATGACAATGACGATTATAACGACGATAATATCTGTGTTAATGTCGATAATAACGACGATATTAACGACGATAATAACGACGATAATAACGACGATATTAACGACGATAATAAGGACGATAATAAGGACGATAATAACGACGATAATAACGACGATAATATCGATGATAATAACGATAATAACGACAATAATAACGATGATAATGACGATAATAAAGACGATTATAATGATGATAATAAGGATAATAACGACGATAATAACGACGATAAAACGACGATATTATCGACGACAATAAGGACGATAATAAGGACGATAATAACGACGATAATAACGATGATAATATCGATGATAATGACGATAATAACGACGATATTAACGACGATAATAAGGACGATAATAACGACTATAAAAGGACGATAAATACTATTATAATTATGACGATAATATCGACGATAATTACGATGATAATCACGATAATAACGACGATAATAACGACGATAATATCGATGTTAATGACGATAATAACGACGATACTAACGACGATAATAACGACGATAAAACGACGATATTAACGACGATATTAACGACGATAAAGCGACGATAATAACGACGATAATATCGATGATAATGACGATAATAACGACGATATTAACGACGATAATAACGACGATAATAACGACGATAAAACGACGATATTAACGACGATAATAAGGACGATAATAACGACGATAATATCGATGATAAGGACGATAATAACGACGATAATAACGACGATAATATCGATGATAATAACGATAATAACGACAATAATAACGATGATAATGACGATAATAAAGACGATTATAATGATGATAATAAGGATAATAACGACGAAAATAAATACGATAATAACGACGAAAAAAGGACGATATTAACGACGATAATAAGGACGATAATAAGTAATATAATAACGACTATAATAACAACGATAATATCGATGATAATGACGATAATAACGACGATATTAACGACGATAATAACGACGATAATAACGACGATAAAACGTCGATATTGACGACGATAATAAGGACGATAATAACGACGATAATAACGACGATAATATCGATGATAATGACGATAATAACGACGATATTAACGACGATAATAACGACGATATTAACGACGATAATAACGACGATATTATCGATGATAATGACGATAATAACGACGGTATTAACGACGAATATTACGACGATAAAACGACGATATTAACGACGATAATGACGACGATAATAACGATGACAATGACGATAATAACGACGATAAAACGACGATATTAACGACGATAATAACGACGATAATATCGATGATAATGACGATAATAACGACGGTATTAACGACGAATATTACGACGATAAAACGACGATATTAACGACGATATTGACGACGATAATAACGATGACAATGACGATAAAAACGACGATAATAACGACGATAAAACGACGATATTAACGACGATAATAAGGACGATAATAAGGACGATAATAACGACGATAATATCGATGATAATGACGATAACGACGATATTAACGACGATAATAACGACGATAATAACGACGATAAAAAGACGATAAATACGATGATAATTATGACGATAATAACGACGATAATAACGACGATATTATCGACGATAATAAGGACGATAACAAGGACGATAATGACGACGATATTATCGATGACAATGACGATAATAACGACGATAATATCGATGTTAATGACGATAATAACGACGATATTAACTACGATAATAACGACGATAATAACGACAATAAAACGACGATATTAACGACGATAATAAGGACGATAATAAGGACTATAATAACGAAGATAATAACAACGATAATATCGATGATAATGACGATAATAACGACGATATTAACGACGATAATAACGACGATATTAACGACGATAATAACGACCATAATATCGATGATAATGACGATAATAACGACGGTATTAACGACGAATATTACGACGATAAAACGACGATATTAACGACGATATGGCGACGATAATAACGATGACAATGACGATAATAACGACGATAAAACGACGATATTATCGACGATAATAAGGACAATAATAAGGACGATAATAACGACGATAATATCGATGATAATGACGATAATGACGACGATATTATCGATGACAATGACGATAATAACGACGATAATATCGATGTTAATGACGATAATAACGACGATATTAACAACGATAATAACGACGATAATAACGACGATAAAACGACGATATTAACGACGATAATAAGGACGATAATAAGGACGATAATAACGACGATAATATCGATGATAATGACGATAATAACGACTATATTAACGACGATATTAACGACGATAATAAGGACGATAATAAGTACGATAATAACGACGAAAATAACGACGATAATATCGATGATAATGACGATAATAATGACGATATTAACGACGATAATAACGACGATAATAACGACGATAATAAGGATAATAACGACGATAATAACTACGATAATAACGACGATAGAACGACGATAGTATCGACGATAATAAGGACGATAATAAGGACGATAATAACGACGATAATATCGATGATAATGACGATAATAACGACGATATTAACGACGATAATAACGACGATAATAACCACGATAAAACGACGATAAATACTATTATAATTATGACGATAATATCGACGATAATAACGATGATAATCACGATAATAACGACGATAATAACGACGATAATATCGATGTTAATGACGATAATAACGACAATATTAACGACGATAATAACGACAATAATAACGACGATAAAACGACGATATTAACGACGATAAAGCGACGATAATAACGACGATAATATCGATGATAATGACGATAATAACGACGATAATAACGACGATATTAACGACGATAATAACGACGATAATAACGACGATAATATCGATGTTAATGACGATAATAACGACGATATTAACGACGATAATAACGACGATAATATCGATGTTAATGACGATAATAACGACGATATTAACGACGATAATAACGACGATAATAACGACGATAAAACGACGATATTAACGACGATAAAGCGACGATAATAACGACGATAAAACGACGATATTATCGACGATAATAAGGACGATAAAAAGGACGATAATAACGACGATAATATCGATGATAATGACGATAATAACGACGATATTAACGACGATAATAACGACGATAATAACGACGATAATATCGATGTTAATGACGATAATAACGACGATAGTAACGACGATAAAACGACGATATTAACGACGACAAAGCGACGATAATAACGACGATAATATCGATGATAACGACGATAATAACTACGATAATAACGACGATAAAACGTCGATATTAACGACGATAATAAGGACGATAATAACGACGATAATAACGACGATAATATCGATGATAATGACGATAATAACGACGATATTAACGACGATAATAACGACGATATTAACGACGATAATAACGACGATAATATCGATGATAATGACGATAATAACGACGGTATTAACGACGAATATTACGACGATAAAACGACGATATTAACGACGATAATGACGACGATAATAACGATGACAATGACGATAATATCGACGATAATAACGACGATATTAACGACGATAACAAGGACGATAATGACGACGATATTATCGATGACAATGACGATAATAACGACGATAATATCGATGTTAATGACGATAATAACGACGATATTAACGACGATAATAACGACGATAATAACGACGATAAAACGACGATATTAACGTCGATATTAACGACGATAATAAGGACGATAATAACGACGATAATAACGACGATAATATCGATGATAATGACGATAATAACGACGATATTAACGACGATAATAACGACGATATTAACGACGATAATAACGACGATAATATCGATGATAATGACGATAATAACGACGGTATTAACGACGAATATTACGACGATAAAACGACGATAATACGACGATAAATACTATTATAATTCTGACGATAATATCGATGATAATAACGATGATAATCACGATAATAACGACGATAAAACGACGATATTATTGACGATATTAACGACGATAAAGCGACGCTAATAACGACGATAATATCGATGATAATGACGATAATAACGACGATAATAACGACGATAAAACGACGATATTAACGTCGATATTAACGACGATAATAACGACGATATTAACGACGATAATAACGACGATAATATCGATGTTAATGACGATAATAACGACGATATTAACGACGATAATAACGACGATAATAACGACGATAAAACGACGATATTAACGACGATAAAGCGACGATAATAACGACGATAAAACGACGATATTATCGACGATAATAAGGACGATAAAAAGGACGATAATAACGACGATAATATCGATGATAATGACGATAATAACGACGATATTAACGACGATAATAACGACGATAATAACGACGATAATATCGATGTTAATGACGATAATAACGACGATAATAACGACGATAAAACGACGATATTAACGACGACAAAGCGACGATAATAACGACGATAATATCGATGATAACGACGATAATAACTACGATAATAACGACGATAAAACGTCGATATTAACGACGATAATAAGGACGATAATAACGACGATAATAACGACGATAATATCGATGATAATGACGATAATAACGACGATATTAACGACGATAATAACGACGATATTAACGACGATAATAACGACGATAATATCGATGATAATGACGATAATAACGACGGTATTAACGACGAATATTACGACGATAAAACGACGATAATACGACGATAAATACTATTATAATTCTGACGATAATATCGATGATAATAACGATGATAATCACGATAATAACGACGATAATAACGACGATAATATCGATGTTAATGACGATAATAACGACGATATTAACGACGATAATAACGACGATATTATCGAAGATAATAACGATGATAATAACGATAATAACGACAATAATAACGATGATAATGACGATAATAAAGACGATTATAATGATGATAATAAGGATAATAACGACGATAATAACGACGATAAAACGACGATATTATCGACGATAATAAGGACGATAATAAGGACGATAATAACGACGATAATAACGACGATAATATCGATGATAATGACGATAATAACGACGAAATTAACGACGATAATAAGGACGATAATAACGACGATAAAAGGACGATAAATACTATTATAATTATGACGAAAATATCGACGATAATTACGATGATATTCACGATAATAACGACGATAATAACGACGATAATATCGATGTTAATGACGATAATAACGACGATACTAACGACGATAATAACGACGATAAAGCGACGATATTAACGACGATATTAACGACGATAAAGCGACGATAATAACGACGATAATATCGATGATAATGACGATAATAACGACGATATTAACGACGATAATAACGACGATAATAACGACGATAAAACGACGATATTAACGACGATAATAAGGACGATAATAAGGACGATAATAACGACGATAATATCGATGATAAAGACGATAATAACGACGATAATAACGACGATAATATCGATGATAATAACGAAAATAACGACAATAATAACGATGATAATGACGATAATAAAGACGATTATAATGATGATAATAAGGATAATAACGACGATAATAACTACGATAATAACGACGATAAAACGACGATATTAACGACGATAATAAGGACGATAATAAGTACGATAATAACGACGATAATAACAACGATAATATCGATGATAATGACGATAATAACGACGATATTAACGACGATAATAACGACGATACTAACGACGATAAAACGACGATAAATACTATTATAATTATGACGATAATATCGACGATAATAACGACGATATTAACGACGATAATAACGATGATAATAACGATAATAACGACAATAATGACGATGATAATGACGATAATAAAGACGATAATAATGATGATAATAAGGATAATAACGACGATAATAACTACGATAATAACGACGATAAAACGACGATATTATCGACGATAATAAGGACGATAAAAAGGACGATAATAACGACGATAATATCGATGATAATGACGATAATAACGACGATATTAACGACGATAATAACGACGATAATAAAGACGATAATATCGATGTTAATGACGATAATAACGACGATAATAACGACGATAAAACGACGATATTAACGACGATAAAGCGACGATAATAACGACGATAATATCGATGATAACGACGATAATAACTACGATAATAACGACGATAATAACGACGATAATAACGACGATAATAATGATGATAATGACGATATTAACGACGATAATAACGACGATAATAACGACGATAATAAGGATAATAACGACGATATTAACTACGATAATAACGACGCTAAAACGACGATATTAACGACGATAATAAGGACGATAATAAGGACGATAATAACGACGATATTATCGATGATAATGACGATACTAACGACGATATTAACGACGATATTAACGACGATAATAAGGACGATAATAAGTACGATAATAACGACGAAAATAACGACGATAATATTGATGATAATGACGATAATAACGACGATATTAACGACGATAATAACGACGATAATAACGACGATAATATCGATGTTAATGACGATAATAACGACGATATTAACGACGATAATAACGACGATAATATCGATGTTAATGACGATAATAACGACGATATTAACGACGATAATAACGACGATAATAACGACGATAAAACGACGATATTAACGACGATAAAGCGACGATAATAACGACGATAAAACGACGATATTATCGACGATAATAAGGACGATAAAAAAGAACGATTATAACGACGATAATATCGATGATAATGACGATAATAACGACGATATTAACGACGATAATAACGACGATAATAACGACGATAATATCGATGTTAATGACGATAATAACGACGATAATAACGACGATAAAACGACGATATTAACGACGACAAAGCGACGATAATAACGACGATAATATCGATGATAACGACGATAATAACTACGATAATAACGACGATAAAACGTCGATATTAACGACGATAATAAGGACGATAATAACGACGATAATAACGACGATAATATCGATGATAATGACGATAATAACGACGATATTAACAACGATAATAACGACGATATTAACGACGATAATAACGACGATAATATCGATGATAATGACGATAATAACGACGGTATTACGGAGAATATTACAACGATAAAACGACGATATTAACGACGATAATGACGACGATAATAACGATGACAATGACGATAATATCGACGATAATAACGACGATATTAACGACGATAACAAGGACGATAATGACGACGATATTATCGATGACAATGACGATAATAACGACGATAATATCGATGTTAATGACGATAATAACGACGATATTAACGACGATAATAACGACGATAATAACGACGATAAAACGACGATATTAACGTCGATATTAACGACGATAATAAGGACGATAATAACGACGATAATAACGACGATAATATCGATGATAATGACGATAATAACGACGATATTAACGACGATAATAACGACGATATTAACGACGATAATAACGACGATAATATCGATGATAATGACGATAATAACGACGGTATTAACGACGAATATTACGACGATAAAACGACGATAATACGACGATAAATACTATTATAATTCTGACGATAATATCGATGATAATAACGATGATAATCACGATAATAACGACGATAATAACGACGATAATATCGATGTTAATGACGATAATAACGACGATATTAACGACGATAATAACGACGATATTATCGAAGATAACAACGATGATAATAACGATAATAACGACAATAATAACGATGATAATGACGATAATAAAGACGATAATAATGATGATAATAAGGATAATAACGACGATAATAACTACGATAATAACGACGATAAAACGACGATATTAACGACGATAATAAGGACGATAATAACGACGATAATAACGACGATAATATCGATGATAATGACGATAATGTCGACGATATTAACGACGATAATAACGACGATAATAACGACCATAATAACGACGATAATAATGATGATAATGGCGATAATAACGACGATATTAACGACGATAATAACGACGATAATAACGACGATAATAATGATGATAATAAGGATAATAACGACGATAATAACTACGATATTAACGACGATAAAACGACGATATTATCGACGATATAAGGACGATAATAAGGACGATAATAACGACGATAATATCGATGATAATGACGATAATAACGACGATATTAACGACGATAATAACGACGATAATAACGACGATAATATCGATGTTAATGACGATAATAACGACGATATTAACGACGATAATAACGACGATAATATCGATGTTAATGACGATAATAACGACGATATTAACGACGATAATAACGACGATAATAACGACGATAAAACGACGATATTAACGACGATAAAGCGACGATAATAACGACGATAAAAGGACGATATTATCGACGATAATAAGGACGATAAAAAGGACGATAATAACGACGATAATATCGATGATAATGACGATAATAACGACGATATTAACGACGATAATAACGACGATAATAACGACGATAATATCGATGTTAATGACGATAATAACGACGATAATAACGACGATAAAAAGACGATATTAACGACGACAAAGCGACGATAATAACGACGATAATATCGATGGTAACGACGATAATAACTACGATAATAACGACGATAAAACATCGATATTAACGACGATAATAAGGACGATAATAACGACGATAATAACGACGATAATATCGATGATAATGACGATAATAACGACGATATTAACGACGATAATAACGACGATATTAACGACGATAATAACGACGATAATATCGATGATAATGACGATAATAACGACGGTATTAACGACGAATATTACGACGATAAAACGACGATATTAACGACGATAATAACGATGACAATGACGATAATATCGACGATAATAACGACGATATTAACGACGATAACAAGGACGATAATGACGACGATATTATCGATGACAATGACGATAATAACGACGATAATATCGATGTTAATGACGATAATAACGACGATATTAACGACGATAATAACGACGATAATAACGACGATAAAACGACGATATTAACGTCGATATTAACGACGATAATAAGGACGATAATAACGACGAAAATAACGACGATAATATCGATGATAATGACGATAATAACGACGATATTAACGACGATAATAACGACGATATTAACGACGATAATAACGACGATAATATCGATGATAATGACGATAATAACGACGGTATTAACGACGAATATTACGACGATAAAACGACGATATTAACGACGATAATAACGACGATAACAACGATGACAATGACGATAATAACGACGATATTAACGACGATAACAAGGACGTTAATGACGACGATATTATCGATGACAATGACGATAATAACGACGATAATATCGATGTTAATGACGACAATAACGACGATATTAACGACGATAATAACGACGATAATAACGACGATAAAACGACGATATTAACGATGATAATAAGGACGATAATAAGGACGATAATAACGACGATAATAACAACGATAATATCGATGATAATGAGGATAATAACGACGATATTACCGACGATAATAACGACGATATTAACGACGATAATAACGACGATAATATCGATGATAATGACGATAATAACGACGATATTAACGACGATAATAACGACGATAATAACGACGATAATAATGATGATAATGACGATATTAACGACGATAATAACAACGATAATAACGACGATAAAACGACGATATTATCGACGATAATAAGGACGATAATAAGGACGATAATAACGACGATAATAACGACGATAATATCGATGATAATGACGATAATAACGACCGTATTAACGACGATAATAAGGACGATAATAACGACGATAAAAGGACGATAAATACTATTATAATTATGACGATAATATCGACGATAATTACGATGATAATCACGATAATATCGACGATAATAACGACGATAATATCGATGTTAATGACGATAATAACGACGATAATAACGACGATAATAACGACGATAAAACGACGATAAAAACGAACAATAATTATGACAATAATAACGACGATATTAGCAACGATAATAACGACGATATTAACGACAAATATTACGACGATAATAACGATGATAATAACGATAATAACGACAATAATAACGATGATAATGACGATAATAAAGACGATAATAATGATGATAATAAGGATAATAACGACGATAATAACTACGATAATAACGACGATAAAACGACGATATTAACGACGATAATAAGGACGATAATAAGGACGATAATAACGACGATAATAACGACGATAATATCGATGATAATAACGATAATAACGACAATAATAACGATGATAATGACGATAATAAAGACGATTATAATGATGATAATAAGGATAATAACGACGATAATAACTACGATAATAACGACGATAAAACGACGATATTATCGACGATAATAAGGACGATAATAACGACGATAATAATGACGATAATATCGATGATAATGACGATAATAACGACGATATTAACGACGATAATAACGTCGATAATAACGACGATAATATCGATGTTAATGACGATAATAACGACGATATTAACGACGATAATAACGACGATAATAACGAGGATAAAACGACGATATTAACGACGATAAAGCGACGATAATAACGACGATAATATCGATGATAATGACGATAATAACGACGATATTAACTACGATAATAATGACGATAATAACGACGATAAAACGACGATAATTATGACGATAATAACGACGATATTAGCAACGATAATAACGACGATTTTAACGACAAATATTACGACGATAATAACGATGATAATAACGATAATAACGACAATAATAACGATGATAATGACGATAATAAAGACGATTATAATGATGATAATAAGGATAATAACGATGATAATAACAACGATAATAACGACGATAAAACGACGATATTAACGACGATAATAAGGACGATAATAAGGACGATAATAACGACGATAATAACAACGATAATATCGAAGATAATGACGATAATAACGACGATATTAACGACGATAATAACGACGATATTAACGACGATAATAACGACGATAATATCGATGATAATGACGATAATAACGACGGTATTAACGACGAATATTACGATGATAAAACGACGATATTAACGACGATATGGCGACGATAATAATGATGACAATGACGATAATAACGACGATAAAACGACGATATTAACGACGATAATAAGGACGATAATGAGGACGATAATAACGACGATAATATCGATAATAATGACGATAATAACGACGATATTAACGACGATATTAACGACGATAATAAGGACTATAATAAGTACGATAATAACGACGAAAATAACGACGGTAATATCGATGATAATGACGATAATAACGACGATATTAACGACGATAATGACGACGATAATATCGATGATAATGACGATAATAACGACGGTATTAACGACGATAATAACGACGATAATAACGACGATAAAACGACGATAAATACTATTATAATAATGACGATAATATCGACGATAATAACGATGATAATCACGATAATAACGACGATAATAACGACGATAATATCGATGATAATGACGATAATAACGACGATATTAACGACGATAATAACGTCGATAATAACGACGATAATATCGATGTTAATGACGATAATAACGACGATATTAACGACGATAATAACGACGATAATAACGAGGATAAAACGACGATATTAACGACGATAAAGCGACGATAATAACGACGATAATATCGATGATAATGACGATAATAACGACGATATTAACTACGATAATAATGACGATAATAACGACGATAAAACGACGATAATTATGACGATAATAACGACGATATTAGCAACGATAATAACGACGATTTTAACGACAAATATTACGACGATAATAACGATGATAATAACGATAATAACGACAATAATAACGATGATAATGACGATAATAAAGACGATTATAATGATGATAATAAGGATAATAACGACGATAATAACAACGATAATAACGACGATAAAACGACGATATTAACGACGATAATAAGGACGATAATAAGGACGATAATAACGACGATAATAACAACGATAATATCGAAGATAATGACGATAATAACGACGATATTAACGACGATAATAACGACGATATTAACGACGATAATAACGACGATAATATCGATGATAATGACGATAATAACGACGGTATTAACGACGAATATTACGATGATAAAACGACGATATTAACGACGATATGGCGACGATAATAACGATGACAATGACGATAATAACGACGATAAAACGACGATATTAACGACGATAATAAGGACGATAATGAGGACGATAATAACGACGATAATATCGATAATAATGACGATAATAACGACGATATTAACGACGATATTAACGACGATAATAAGGACGAAAATAAGTACGATAATAACGACGAAAATAACGACGGTAATATCGATGATAATGACGATAATAACGACGATATTAACGACGATAATGACGACGATAATATCGATGATAATGACGATAATAACGACGGTATTAACGACGATAATAACGACGATAATAACGACGATAAAACGACGATAAATACTATTATAATAATGACGATAATATCGACGATAATAACGATGATAATCACGATAATAACGACGATAATAACGACGATAATATCGATGTTAATGACGATAATAACGACGATATTAACGACGATAATAACGACGATAATAACGACGATAATAATGATGATAATGACGATATTAACGACGATAATAACGACGATAATAACGACGATAATAATGATGATAATAAGGATAATAACGACGATAATAACTACGATAATAACGAAGATAAAACGACGATAATATCGACGATAATAAGGACGATAATAACGACGATAATAACGACGATAATATCGATGATAATGACGATAATAACGACGATAATAACGACGATAATAACGACGATAATATCGATGTTAATGACGATAATAACGACGATATTAACGACGATAATAACGACGATAATAACGAGGATAAAACGACGATATTAACGACGATAAAGCGACGATAATAACGACGATAATATCGATGATAATGACGATAATAACGACGATATTAACTACGATAATAATGACGATAATAACGACGATAAAACGACGATAATTTTGACGATAATAACGACGATATTAGCAACGATAATAACGACGATTTTAACGACAAATATTACGACGATAATAACGATGATAATAACGATAATAACGACAATAATAACGATGATAATGACGATAATAAAGACGATTATAATGATGATAATAAGGATAATAACGACGATAATATCGATGATAATGACGATAATAACGACGGTATTAACGACGAATATTACGACGATAAAACGACGATATTAACGACGATAATGACGACGATAATAACGACGACAATGACGATAATAACGACGATAAAACGACGATATTAACGACGATAATAAGGACGATAATAAGGACGATAATAACGACGATAATATCGATGATAATGACGATAATAACGACGATATTAACGACGATATTAACGACGATAATAAGGACGATAATAAGTACGATAATAACGACGAAAATAACGACGATAATATCGACGATAATGACGATAATAACGACGATATTAACGACGATAATAACGACGATAATATCGATGATAATGACGATAATAACAACGGTATTAACGACGATAATAACGACGATAATAACGACGATAAAACGACGATAATAACGACGATAATAACGACGATAAAACGACGATATTAACGTCGATATTAACGACGATAATAAGGACGATAATAACGACGATAATAACGACGATAATATCGATGATAATGACGATAATAACGACGATATTAACGACGATAATAACGACGATATTAACGACGATAATAACGACGATAATATCGATGATAATGACGATAATAACGACGATATTAACGACGATAATAACGACGATAATAACGACGATAATAATGATGATAATAAGGATAATAACGACGATAATAACTACGATATTAACGACGATAAAACGACGATATTATCGACGATATAAGGACGATAATAAGGACGATAATAACGACGATAATATCGATGATAATGACGATAATAACGACGATATTAACGACGATAATAACGACGATAATAACGACGATAATATCGATGTTAATGACGATAATAACGACGATATTAACGACGATAATAACGACGATAATATCGATGTTAATGACGATAATAACGACGATATTAACGACGATAATAACGACGATAATAACGACGATAAAACGACGATATTAACGACGATAAAGCGACGATAATAACGACGATAAAAGGACGATATTATCGACGATAATAAGGACGATAAAAAGGACGATAATAACGACGATAATATCGATGATAATGACGATAATAACGACGATATTAACGACGATAATAACGACGATAATAACGACGATAATATCGATGTTAATGACGATAATAACGACGATAATAACGACGATAAAAAGACGATATTAACGACGACAAAGCGACGATAATAACGACGATAATATCGATGGTAACGACGATAATAACTACGATAATAACGACGATAAAACATCGATATTAACGACGATAATAAGGACGATAATAACGACGATAATAACGACGATAATATCGATGATAATGACGATAATAACGACGATATTAACGACGATAATAACGACGATATTAACGACGATAATAACGACGATAATATCGATGATAATGACGATAATAACGACGGTATTAACGACGAATATTACGACGATAAAACGACGATATTAACGACGATAATAAAGATGACAATGACGATAATATCGACGATAATAACGACGATATTAACGACGATAACAAGGACGATAATGACGACGATATTATCGATGACAATGACGATAATAACGACGATAATATCGATGTTAATGACGATAATAACGACGATATTAACGACGATAATAACGACGATAATAACGACGATAAAACGACGATATTAACGTCGATATTAACGACGATAATAAGGACGATAATAACGACGAAAATAACGACGATAATATCGATGATAATGACGATAATAACGACGATATTAACGACGATAATAACGACGATATTAACGACGATAATAACGACGATAATATCGATGATAATGACGATAATAACGACGGTATTAACGACGAATATTACGACGATAAAACGACGATATTAACGACGATAATAACGACGATAATAACGATGACAATGACGATAATAACGACGATATTAACGACGATAACAAGGACGTTAATTTCGACGATATTATCGATGACAATGACGATAATAACGACGATAATATCGATGTTAATGACGACAATAACGACGATATTAACGACGATAATAACGACGATAATAACGACGATAAAACGACGATATTAACGATGATAATAAGGACGATAATAAGGACGATAATAACGACGATAATAACAACGATAATATCGATGATAATGAGGATAATAACGACGATATTACCGACGATAATAACGACGATATTAACGACGATAATAACGACGATAATATCGATGATAATGACGATAATAACGACGATATTAACGACGATAATAACGACGATAATAACGACGATAATAATGATGATAATGACGATATTAACGACGATAATAACGACGATAATAACGACGATAATAATGATGATAATAAGGATAATAACGACGATAATAACTACGATAATAACGAAGATAAAACGACGATATTATCGACGATAATAAGGACGATAATAACGACGATAATAACGACGATAATATCGATGATAATG
Source organism: Dolichovespula media (assembly GCA_911387685.1). NCBI lineage: Eukaryota > Metazoa > Arthropoda > Insecta > Hymenoptera > Vespidae > Dolichovespula > Dolichovespula media. The sequence continues at coordinate 45,834 of CAJVQJ010000068.1, forward strand.
ACGATAATAACGACGATAATAACGACGATAATAACGACGATAATATCGATGTTAATGACGATAATAACGACGATATTAACGACGATAATAACGACGATAATAACGAGGATAAAACGACGATATTAACGACGATAAAGCGACGATAATAACGACGATAATATCGATGATAATGACGATAATAACGACGATATTAACTACGATAATAATGACGATAATAACGACGATAAAACGACGATAATTTTGACGATAATAACGACGATATTAGCAACGATAATAACGACGATTTTAACGACAAATATTACGACGATAATAACGATGATAATAACGATAATAACGACAATAATAACGATGATAATGACGATAATAAAGACGATTATAATGATGATAATAAGGATAATAACGACGATAATATCGATGATAATGACGATAATAACGACGGTATTAACGACGAATATTACGACGATAAAACGACGATATTAACGACGATAATGACGACGATAATAACGACGACAATGACGATAATAACGACGATAAAACGACGATATTAACGACGATAATAAGGACGATAATAAGGACGATAATAACGACGATAATATCGATGATAATGACGATAATAACGACGATATTAACGACGATATTAACGACGATAATAAGGACGATAATAAGTACGATAATAACGACGAAAATAACGACGATAATATCGACGATAATGACGATAATAACGACGATATTAACGACGATAATAACGACGATAATATCGATGATAATGACGATAATAACAACGGTATTAACGACGATAATAACGACGATAATAACGACGATAAAACGACGATAATAACGACGATAATAACGACGATAAAACGACGATATTAACGTCGATATTAACGACGATAATAAGGACGATAATAACGACGATAATAACGACGATAATATCGATGATAATGACGATAATAACGACGATATTAACGACGATAATAACGACGATATTAACGACGATAATAACGACGATAATATCGATGATAATGACGATAATAACGACGGTATTAACGACGAATATTACGACGATAAAACGACGATAATACGACGATAAATACTATTATAATTCTGACGATAATATCGATGATAATAACGATGATAATCACGATAATATCGACGATAATAACGACGATAATATGGATGTTAATGACGATAATAACGACGATATTAACGACGATAATAACGACGATATTATCGAAGATAATAACGATGATAATAACGATAATAACGACAATAATAACGATGATAATGACGATAATAAAGACGATAATAATGATGATAATAAGGATAATAACGACGATAATAACTACGATAATAACGACGATAAAACGACGATATTAACGACGATAATAAGGACGATAATAACGACGATAATAACGACGATAATATCGATGATAATGACGATAATGTCGACGATATTAACGACGATAATAACGACGATAATAACGACGATAATAACGACGATAAAACGACGATATTAACGACGATAATAAGGACGATAATAAGGACGATAATAACGACGATAATATCGACGATAATATCGATGATAATGACGATAATAACGACGATATTAACGACGATAATAACGACGATAATAACGACGATAATATCGATGTTAATGACGATAATAACGACGATATTAACGACGATAATAACGACGATAATATCGATGTTAATGACGATAATAACGACGATATTAACGACGATATTAACGACGATAATAAGGACGATAATAAGTACGATAATAACGATGAAAATAACGACGATAATATCGATGATAATGACGATAATAACGACGATATTAACGACGATAATAACGACGATAATATCGATGATAATGACGATAATAACGACGGAATTAACGACAATAATACCGACGATAAAAACGACGATAAAACGACGATAAATACTATTATAATTATGACGATAATATAGACGATAATAACGATGATAATCACGATAATAACGACGATAATAACGACGATAATATCGATGTTAATGACGATAATAACGACGATATTAACGACGATAATAACGACGATAATAACGACGATAATAATGATGATAATGACGATATTAACGACGATAATAACGACGATAATAACGACGATAATAAGGATAATAACGACGATAATAAGGATAATAACGACGATAATAACTACGATAATAACGACGATAAAACGACGATATTATCGACGATAATAAGGACGATAATAACTACGATAATAACGACGATAAAACGATGATATTAACGACGATAATAAGGACGATAATAACGACGATAATAACGACGATAATATCGATGATAATGACGATAATAAAGACGATTATAATGTTGATAATAAGGATAATAACGACGATAATAACTACGATAATAACGACGATATTAACGACGATAATAAGGACGATAATAAGTACGATAATAACGACGATAATAACGACGATAATATCGATGATAATGACGATAATAACGACGATATTAACGACGATAATAACGACGATAATATCGATGATAATGACGATAATAACGACGGTATTAACGACGAATATTACGACGGTAAAACGACGATATTAACGACGATATGGCGACGATAATAACGATGACAATGACGATAATAACGACGTTAAAACGACGATATTAACGACGATAATAAGGACGATAATGAGGACGATAATAACGACGAAAATAACGACGATAATATCGATGATAATGACGATAATAACGACGAAATTAACGACGATAATAACGACGATAATATCGATGATAATATCGATGTTAATGACGATAATAGCGACGATAATATCGATGTTAATGACTATAATAACGACGATATTAACGACGATAATAACGACGATAATATCGATGATAATGACGATAATAACGACGATATTAACGACGATAATAACGACGATAATAACGACGATAATAACGACGATAATATCGATGTTAATGACGATAATAACGACGATATTAACGACGATAATAACGAGGATAAAACGACGATATTAACGACGATAAAGCGACGATAATAACGACGATAATATCGATGATAAAGACGATATTAACGACGATATTAACTACGATAATAATGACGATAATAACGACGATAAAACGACGATAATTTTGACGATAATAACGACGATATTAGCAACGATAATAACGACGATTTTAACGACAAATATTACGACGATAATAACGATGATAATAACGATAATAACGACAATAATAACGATGATAATGACGATAATAAAGACGATTATAATGATGATAATAAGGATAATAACGACGATAATAACAACGATAATAACGACGATAAAACGACGATATTAACGACGATAATAAGGACGATAATAAGTACGATAATAACGACGATAATAACAACGATAATATCGATGATAATGACGATAATAACGACGATATTAACGACGATAATAACGACGATATTAACGACGATAATAACGACGATAATATCGATGATAATGACGATAATAACGACGGTATTAACGACGAATATTACGACGATAAAACGACGATATTAACGACGATAATGACGACGATAATAACGAAGACAATGACGATAATAACGACGATAAAACGACGATATTAACGACGATAATAAGGACGATAATAAGGACGATAATAACGACGATAATATCGATGATAATGACGATAATAACGACGATATTAACGACGATATTAACGACGATAATAAGGACGATAATAAGTACGATAAAAACGATGAAAATAACGACGATAATATCGATGATAATGACGATAATAACGACGATATTAACGACGATAATAACGACGATAATATCGATGATAATGACGATAATAACGACGGTATTAACGACGAAAATAACGACGATAATAACGACGATAAAACGACGATAAATACTATTATAATTATGACGATAATATAGACGATAATAACGATGATAATCACGATAATAACGACGATAATAACGACGATAATATCGATGTTAATGACGATAATAACGACGATATTAACGACGATAATAACGACGATAATAACGACGATAATAATGATGATAATGACGATATTAACGACGATAATAACGACGATAATAACGACGATAATAAGGATAATAACGACGATAATAAGGATAATAACGACGATAATAACTACGATAATAACGACGATAAAACGACGATATTATCGACGATAATAAGGACGATAATAACTACGATAATAACGACGATAAAACGATGATATTAACGACGATAATAAGGACGATAATAACGACGATAATAACGACGATAATATCGATGATAATAACGACGATAATATCGATGATAATGACGATAATAACGACGATATTAACGACGATAATAACGACGATATTAACGACGATAATAACGACGATAATATCGATGATAATGACGATAATAACGACGGTATTAACGACGAATATTACGACGATAAAACGACGATATTAACGACGATATGGCGACGATAATAACGATGACAATGACGATAATAACGACGATAAAACGACGATATTAACGACGATAATAAGGACGATAATGAGGACGATAATAACGACGATAATATCGATAATAATGACGATAATAACGACGATATTAACGACGATATTAACGACGATAATAAGGACGATAATAAGTACGATAATAACGACGAAAATAACGACGGTAATATCGATGATAATGACGATAATAACGACGATATTAACGACGATAATGACGACGATAATATCGATGATAATGACGATAATAACGACGGTATTAACGACGATAATAACGACGATAATAACGACGATAAAACGACGATAAATACTATTATAATTATGACGATAATATCGACGATAATAACGATGATAATCACGACAATAACGACGATAATAACGACGATAATATCGATGTTAATGACGATAATAACGACGATATTAACGACGATAATAACGACAATAATAACGACGATAATAATGATGATAATGACGATATTAACGACGATAATAACGACGATAATAACGACGATAATAATGATGATAATAAGGATAATAACGACGATAATAACTACGATAATAACGACGATAAAACGACGATATTATCGACGATAATAAGGACGATAATAAGTACGATAATAACGACGATAATAACAACGATAATATCGATGATAATGACGATAATAACGACGATATTAACGACGATAATAACGACGATATTAACGACGATAATAACGACGATAATATCGATGATAATGACGATAATAACGACGGTATTAACGACGAATATTACGACGATAAAACGACGATATTAACGACGATAATGACGACGATAATAACGATGACAATGACGATAATAACGACGATAAAACGACGATATTAACGACGATAATAAGGACGATAATAAGGACGATAATAACGACGATAATATCGATGATAATGACGATAATAACGACGATATTAACGACGATATTAACGACGATAATAAGGACGATAATAAGTACGATAATAACGATGAAAATAACGACGATAATATCGATGATAATGACGATAATAACGACGATATTAACGACGATAATAACGACGATAATATCGATGATAATGACGATAATAACGACGGTATTAACGACGATAATAACGACGATAATAACGACGATAAAACGACGATAAATACTATTATAATTATGACGATAATATAGACGATAATAACGATGATAATCACGATAATAACGACGATAATAACGACGATAATATCGATGTTAATGACGATAATAACGACGATATTAACGACGATAATAACGACGATAATAACGACGATAATAATGATGATAATGATGATATTAACGACGATAATAACGACGATAATAACGACGATAATAAGGATAATAACGACGATAATAACTACGATAATAACGACGACAAAACGACGATATTATCGACGATAATAAGGACGATAATAACTACGATAATAACGACGATAAAACGATGATATTAACGACGATAATAAGGACGATAATAACGACGATAATAACGACGATAATATCGATGATAATGACGATAATAAAGACGATTATAATGTTGATAATAAGGATAATAACGACGATAATAACTACGATAATAACGACGATATTAACGACGATAATAAGAACGATAATAAGTACGATAATAACGACGATAATAACGACGATAATATCGATGATAATGAGGATAATAACGACGATATTAACGACGATAATAACGACGATAATAACGACGATAATAACGACGATAATATCGATGATAATGACGATAATAACGACGGTATTAACGACGAATATTACGACGATAAAACGACGATATTAACGACGATAATGACGACGATAATAACGATGACAATGACGATAAAAACGACGATAATAACAACGATAGTAACGACGATAACAAGGACGATAATGACGACGATATTATTGATGACAATGACGATTATAACGACGATAATATCGATGTTAATGACGATAATAACGACGATATTAACGACGATAATAACGACGATAATAACGACGAAATTAACGACGATAATAAGGACAATAATAACGACGATAATAATGATGATAATAAGGATAATAACGACGATAATAACTACGATAATAACGACGATAAAACGACGATATTATCGACGATAATAAGGACGATAATATGGTCGATAATAACGGCGATAATAACGACGATAATATCGATGATAATGACGATAATAACGACGATATTAACGACGATAATAACGACGATAATAACGACGATAATAATGATGATAATGACGATAATAACGACGATATTAACGACGATAATAACGACGATATTAACGACGATAATAATGATGATAATGACGATAATAACGACGGTATTAACGACGATAATAACGACGATATTAACGACGATAATGACGACGATAATATCTATGATAATGACGATAATAACGACGGTATTAAAGACGATATTAACGACGATAATAACGACGATAAAACGACCATAAATACTATTATAATTATGACGATAATATCGACGATAATAACGATGATAATCACAATAATAACGACGATAATAACGACGATAATATCGATGTTAATGACGATAATAACGACGATATTAACGACGATAATAACGACGATAATAACGACGATAATAATGATGATAATGACGATATTAACGACGATAATAACGACGATAATAACGACGATAATAAGGATAATAACGACGATAATAAGGATAATAACGACGATAATAACTACGATAATAACGACGATAAAACGACGATATTATCGACGATAATAAGGACGATAATAACTACGATAATAACGACGATAAAACGATGATATTAACGACGATAATAAGGACGATAATAACGACGATAATAACGACGATAATATCGATGATAATGACGATAATAAAGACGATTATAATGTTGATAATAAGGATAATAACGACGATAATAACTACGATAATAACGACGATATTAACGACGATAATAAGGACGATAATAAGTACGATAATAACGACGATAATAACGACGATAATATCGATGATAATGACGATAATAACGACGATATTAACGACGATAATAACGACGATAATATCGATGATAATGACGATAATAACGACGGTATTAACGACGAATATTACGACGGTAAAACGACGATATTAACGACGATATGGCGACGATAATAACGATGACAATGACGATAATAACGACGATAAAACGACGATATTAACGACGATAATAAGGACGATAATGAGGACGATAATAACGACGATAATATCGATAATAATGTCTATAATAACGACGATATTAACGACGATATTAACGACGATAATAAGGACGATAATAAGTACGATAATAACGACGAAAATAACGACGGTAATATCGATGATAATGACGATAATAACGACGATATTAACGACGATAATGACGACGATAATATCGATGATAATGACGATAATAACGACGGTATTAACGACGATAATAACGACGATAATAACGACGATAATAACGACGATAAAACGACGATAAATACTATTATAATTATGACGATAATATCGACGATAATAAAGATGATAATCACGATAATAATGACGATAATAACGACGATAATATCGATGTTAATGACGATAATAACGACGATATTAACGACGATAATAACGACGATAATAACGACGATAATAATGATGATAATGACGATATTAACGACGATAATAACGACGATAATAACGACGATAATAATGATGATAACTAGGATAATAACGACGATAATAACTACGATAATAACGACGATAAAACGACGATATTATCGACGATAATAAGGACGATAATAACGACGATAATAACGACGATAATATCGATGATAATGACGATAATAACGACGATAATAACGACGATAATAACGACGATAATATCGATGTTAATGACGATAATAACGACGATATTAACGACGATAATAACGAGGATAAAACGACGATATTAACGACGATAAAGCGACGATAATAACGACGATAATATCGATGATAAAGACGATAATAACGACGATATTAACTACGATAATAATGACGATAATAACGACGATAAAACGACGATAATTTTGACGATAATAACGACGATATTAGCAACGATAATAACGACGATTTTAACGACAAATATTACGACGATAATAACGATGATAATAACGATAATAACGACAATAATAACGATGATAATGACGATAATAAAGACGATTATAATGATGATAATAAAGATAATAACGACGATAATAACAACGATAATAACGACGATAATAACGACGATAAAACGACGATAAATACTATTATAATTATGACGATAATATAGACGATAATAACGATGATAATCACGATAATAACGACGATAATAACGACGATAATATCGATGTTAATGACGATAATAACGACGATATTAACGACGATAATAACGACGATAATAACGACGATAATAATGATGATAATGACGATATTAACGACGATAATAACGACGATAATAACGACGATAATAAGGATAATAACGACGATAATAAGGATAATAACGACGATAATAACTACGATAATAACGACGACAAAACGACGATATTATCGACGATAATAAGGACGATAATAACTACGATAATAACGACGATAAAACGATGATATTAACGACGATAATAAGGACGATAATAACGACGATAATAACGACGATAATATCGATGATAATGACGATAATAAAGACGATTATAATGTTGATAATAAGGATAATAACGACGATAATAACTACGATAATAACGACGATATTAACGACGATAATAAGGACGATAATAAGTACGATAATAACGACGATAATAACGACGATAATATCGATGATAATGACGATAATAACGACGATATTAACGACGATAATAACGACGATAATAACGACGATAATAACGACGATAATATCGATGATAATGACGATAATAACGACGGTATTAACGACGAATATTACGACGATAAAACGACGATATTAACGACGATAATGACGACGATAATAACGATGACAATGACGATAAAAACGACGATAATAACAACGATAGTAACGACGATAACAAGGACGATAATGGCGACGATATTATTGATGACAATGACGATTATAACGACGATAATATCGATGTTAATGACGATAATAACGACGATATTAACGACGATAATAACGACGATAATAACGACGAAATTAACGACGATAATAAGGACAATAATAACGACGATAATAATGATGATAATAAGGATAATAACGACGATAATAACTACGATAATAACGACGATAAAACGACGATATTATCGACGATAATAAGGACGATAATATGGTCGATAATAACGGCGATAATAACGACGATAATATCGATGATAATGACGATAATAACGACGATATTAACGACGATAATAACGACGATAATAACGACGATAATAATGATGATAATGACGATAATAACGACGATATTAACGACGATAATAACGACGATATTAACGACGATAATAATGATGATAATGACGATAATAACGACGGTATTAACGACGATAATAACGACGATATTAACGACGATAATGACGACGATAATATCTATGATAATGACGATAATAACGACGGTATTAAAGACGATAATAACGACGATAATAACGACGATAAAACGACCATAAATACTATTATAATTATGACGATAATATCGACGATAATAACGATGATAATCACAATAATAACGACGATAATAACGACGATAATATCGATGTTAATGACGATAATAACGACGATATTAACGACGATAATAACGACGATAATAACGACGATAATAATGATGATAATGACGATATTAACGACGATAATAACGACGATAATAACGACGATAATAAGGATAATAACGACGATAATAAGGATAATAACGACGATAATAACTACGATAATAACGACGATAAAACGACGATATTATCGACGATAATAAGGACGATAATAACTACGATAATAACGACGATAAAACGATGATATTAACGACGATAATAAGGACGATAATAACGACGATAATAACGACGATAATATCGATGATAATGACGATAATAAAGACGATTATAATGTTGATAATAAGGATAATAACGACGATAATAACTACGATAATAACGACGATATTAACGACGATAATAAGGACGATAATAAGTACGATAATAACGACGATAATAACGACGATAATATCGATGATAATGACGATAATAACGACGATATTAACGACGATAATAACGACGATAATATCGATGATAATGACGATAATAACGACGGTATTAACGACGAATATTACGACGGTAAAACGACGATATTAACGACGATATGGCGACGATAATAACGATGACAATGACGATAATAACGACGATAAAACGACGATATTAACGACGATAATAAGGACGATAATGAGGACGATAATAACGACGATAATATCGATAATAATGACGATAATAACGACGATATTAACGACGATATTAACGACGATAATAAGGACGATAATAAGTACGATAATAACGACGAAAATAACGACGGTAATATCGATGATAATGACGATAATAACGACGATATTAACGACGATAATGACGACGATAATATCGATGATAATGACGATAATAACAACGGTATTAACGACGATAATAACGACGATAATAACGACGATAAAACGACGATAAATACTATTATAATTATGACGATAATATCGACGATAATAAAGATGATAATCACGATAATAACGACGATAATAACGACGATAATATCGATGTTAATGACGATAATAACGACGATATTAACGACGATAATAACGACGATAATAACGACGATAATAATGATGATAATGACGATATTAACGACGATAATAACGACGATAATAACGACGATAATAATGATGATAACTAGGATAATAACGACGATAATAACTACGATAATAACGACGATAAAACGACGATATTATCGACGATAATAAGGACGATAATAACGACGATAATAACGACGATAATATCGATGATAATGACGATAATAACGACGATAATAACGACGATAATAACGACGATAATATCGATGTTAATGACGATAATAACGACGATATTAACGACGATAATAACGAGGATAAAACGACGATATTAACGACGATAAAGCGACGATAATAACGACGATATTATAGACGATAATAAGGACGATAATAACGACGATAATATCGATGATAATGACGATAATAACGACGATATTAACGACGATAATAACGACGATAATAACGACGATAATAATGATGATAATGACGATATTAACGACGATAATAACGACGATAATAACGACGATAATAAGGATAATAACGACGATAATAACTACGATAATAACGACGATAAAACGACGATATTATGGACGATAATAAGGACGATAATAACGACGATAATATCGATGATAATGACGATAATAACGACGATATTAACGACGATATTAACGACGATAATAAGGACGATAATAAGTACGATAATAACGACGAAAATAACGACGGTAATATCGATGATAATGACGATAATAACGACGATATTAACGACGATAATGACGACGATAATATCGATGATAATGACGATAATAACGACGGTATTAACGACGATAATAACGACGATAATAACGACGATAAAACGACGATAAATACTATTATAATTATGACGATAATATCGACGATAATAAAGATGATAATCACGATAATAACGACGATAATAACGACGATAATATCGATGTTAATGACGATAATAACGACGATATTAACGACGATAATAACGACGATAATAACGACGATAATAATGATGATAATGACGATATTAACGACGATAATAACGACGATAATAACGACGATAATAATGATGATAACTAGGATAATAACGACGATAATAACTACGATAATAACGACGATAAAACGACGATATTATCGACGATAATAAGGACGATAATAACGACGATAATAACGACGATAATATCGATGATAATGACGATAATAACGACGATAATAACGACGATAATATCGATGTTAATGACGATAATAACGACGATATTAACGACGATAATAACGAGGATAAAACGACGATATTAACGACGATAAAGCGACGATAATAACGACGATAATATCGATGATAAAGACGATAATAACGACGATATTAACTACGATAATAATGACGATAATAACGACGATAAAACGACGATAATTTTGACGATAATAACGACAATATTAGCAACGATAATAACGACGATTTTAACGACAAATATTACGACGATAATAACGATGATAATAACGATAATAACGACAATAATAACGATGATAATGACGATAATAAAGACGATTATAATGATGAAAATAAGGATAATAACGACGATAATAACAACGATAATAACGACGATAAAACGACGATATTAACGACGATAATAAGGACGATAATAAGTACGATAATAACGACGATAATAACAACGATAATATCGATGATAATGACGATAATAACGACGATATTAACGACGATAATAACGACGATATTAACGACGATAATAACGACGATAATATCGATGATAATGACGATAATAACGACGGTATTAACGACGAATATTACGACGATAAAACGACGATATTAACGACGATAATGACGACGATAATAACGATGACAATGACGATAATAACGACGATAAAACGACGATATTAACGACGATAATAAGGACGATAATAAGGACGATAATAACGACGATAATATCGATGATAATGACGATAATAACGACGATATTAACGACGATATTAACGACGATAATAAGGACGATAATAAGTACGATAATAACGATGAAAATAACGACGATAATATCGATGATAATGACGATAATAACGACGATATTAACGACGATAATAACGACGATAATATCGATGATAATGACGATAATAACGACGGTATTAACGACGATAATAACGACGATAATAACGACGATAAAACGACGATAAATACTATTATAATTATGACGATAATATAGACGATAATAACGATGATAATCACGATAATAACGACGATAATAACGACGATAATATCGATGTTAATGACGATAATAACGACGATATTAACGACGATAATAACGACGATAATAATGATGATAATGACGATATTAACGACGATAATAACGACGATAATAACGACGATAATAAGGATAATAACGACGATAATAAGGATAATAACGACGATAATAACTACGATAATAACGACGATAAAACGACGATATTATCGACGATAATAAGGACGATAATAACTACGATAATAATGACGATAAAACGATGATATTAACGACGATAATAAGGACGATAATAACGACGATAATAACGACGATAATATCGATGATAATAACGACGAAAATATCGATGATAATGACGATAATAACGACGATATTAACGACGATAATAACGACGATATTAACGACGATAATAACGACGATAATATCGATGATAATGACGATAATAACGACGGTATTAACGACGAATATTACGACGATAAAACGACGATATTAACGACGATATGGCGACGATAATAACGATGACAATGACGATAATAACGACGATAAAACGACGATATTAACGACGATAATAAGGACGATAATGAGGACGATAATAAGGACGATAATATCGATAATAATGACGATAATAACGACGATATTAACGACGATATTAACGACGATAATAAGGACGATAATAAGTACGATAATAACGACGAAAATAACGACGGTAATATCGATGATAATGACGATAATAACGACGATATTAACGACGATAATGACGACGATAATATCGATGATAATGACGATAATAACGACGGTATTAACGACGATAATAACGACGATAATAACGACGATAAAACGACGATAAATACTATTATAATTATGACGATAATATCGACGATAATAACGATGATAATCACGACAATAACGACGATAATAACGACGATAATATCGATGTTAATGACGATAATAACGACGATATTAACGACGATAATAACGACGATAATAACGACGATAATAATGATGATAATGACGATATTAACGACGATAATAACGACGATAATAACGACGATAATAATGATGATAATAAGGATAATAACGACGATAATAACTACGATAATAACGACGATAAAACCACGATATTATCGACGATAATAAGGACGATAATAAGTACGATAATAACGACGATAATAACAACGATAATATCGATGATAATGACGATAATAACGACGGTATTAACGACGAATATTACGACGATTAAACGACGATATTAACGACGATAATGACGACGATAATAACGATGACAATGACGATAATAACGACGATAATAACGACGATATTAACGACGATAACAAGGACGATAATGACGACGATATTTCGATGACAATGACGATAATAACGACGATAATATCGATGTTAATGACGATAATAACGACGATATTAACGACGATAATATCGACGATATTAACGACGATAATAACGACGATAATATCGACGATATTAACGACGATAACAAGGATGATAATGATGACGATATTATCGATGACAATGACGATAATAACGACGATAATATCGATGTTAATGACGATAATAACGACGATATTAACGACGATAATAACGACGATAAAACGACCATATTAACGACGATAATAAGGACGATAATAACGACGATAATAACGACGATAATATCGATGATAATAACGACGATAATATCGATGATAATGACGATAATAACGACGATATTAACGACGATAATAACGACGATATTAACGACGATAATAACGACGATAATATCGATGATAATGACGATAATAACGACGGTATTAACGACGAATATTACGACGATAAAACGACGATATTAACGACGATATGGCGACGATAATAACGATGACAATGACGATAATAACGACGATAAAACGACGATATTAACGACGATAATAAGGACGATAATGAGGACGATAATAACGACGATAATATCGATAATAATGACGATAATAACGACGATATTAACGACGATATTAACGACGATAATAAGGACGATAATAAGTACGATAATAACGATGAAAATAACGACGATAATATCGATGATAATGACGATAATAACGACGATATTAACGACGATAATAACGACGATAATATCGATGATAATGACGATAATAACGACGGTATTAACGACGATAATAACGACGATAATAACGACGATAAAACGACGATAAATACTATTATAATTATGACGATAATATAGACGATAATAACGATGATAATCACGATAATAACGACGATAATAACGACGATAATATCGATGTTAATGACGATAATAACGACGATATTAACGACGATAATAACGACGATAATAAGGACGATAATAACGACGATAATATCGATGATAATGACGATAATAACGACGATATTAACGACGATATTAACGACGATAATAAGGACGATAATAAGTACGATAATAACGATGAAAATAACGACGATAATATCGATGATAATGACGATAATAACGACGATATTAACGACGATAATAACGACGATAATATCGATGATAATGACGATAATAACGACGGTATTAACGACGATAATAACGACGATAATAACGACGATAAAACGACGATAAATACTATTATAATTATGACGATAATATAGACGATAATAACGATGATAATCACGATAATAACGACGATAATAACGACGATAATATCGATGTTAATGACGATAATAACGACGATATTAACGACGATAATAACGACGATAATAATGATGATAATGACGATATTAACGACGATAATAACGACGATAATAACGACGATAATAAGGATAATAACGACGATAATAAGGATAATAACGACGATAATAACTACGATAATAACGACGATAAAACGACGATATTATCGACGATAATAAGGACGATAATAACTACGATAATAATGACGATAAAACGATGATATTAACGACGATAATAAGGACGATAATAACGACGATAATAACGACGATAATATCGATGATAATAACGACGAAAATATCGATGATAATGACGATAATAACGACGATATTAACGACGATAATAACGACGATATTAACGACGATAATAACGACGATAATATCGATGATAATGACGATAATAACGACGGTATTAACGACGAATATTACGACGATAAAACGACGATATTAACGACGATATGGCGACGATAATAACGATGACAATGACGATAATAACGACGATAAAACGACGATATTAACGACGATAATAAGGACGATAATGAGGACGATAATAACGACGATAATATCGATAATAATGACGATAATAACGACGATATTAACGACGATATTAACGACGATAATAAGGACGATAATAAGTACGATAATAACGACGAAAATAACGACGGTAATATCGATGATAATGACGATAATAACGACGATATTAACGACGATAATGACGACGATAATATCGATGATAATGACGATAATAACGACGGTATTAACGACGATAATAACGACGATAATAACAACGATAAAACGACGATAAATACTATTATAATTATGACGATAATATCGACGATAATAACGATGATAATCACGACAATAACGACGATAATAACGACGATAATATCGATGTTAATGACGATAATAACGACGATATTAACGACGATAATAACGACGATAATAACGACGATAATAATGATGATAATGACGATATTAACGACGATAATAAAGACGAT
The DNA here is from genome assembly GCA_911387685.1 of Dolichovespula media. NCBI lineage: Eukaryota > Metazoa > Arthropoda > Insecta > Hymenoptera > Vespidae > Dolichovespula > Dolichovespula media. The sequence continues at coordinate 63,132 of CAJVQJ010000068.1, forward strand.
AATAACGACGATAATAATGATGATAATAAGGATAATAACGACGATAATAACTACGATAATAACGACGATAAAACCACGATATTATCGACGATAATAAGGACGATAATAAGTACGATAATAACGACGATAATAACAACGATAATATCGATGATAATGACGATAATAACGACGGTATTAACGACGAATATTACGACGATTAAACGACGATATTAACGACGATAATGACGACGATAATAACGATGACAATGACGATAATAACGACGATAATAACGACGATATTAACGACGATAACAAGGACGATAATGACGACGATATTTCGATGACAATGACGATAATAACGACGATAATATCGATGTTAATGACGATAATAACGACGATATTAACGACGATAATATCGACGATATTAACGACGATAATAACGACGATAATATCGACGATATTAACGACGATAACAAGGATGATAATGATGACGATATTATCGATGACAATGACGATAATAACGACGATAATATCGATGTTAATGACGATAATAACGACGATATTAACGACGATAATAACGACGATAAAACGACCATATTAACGACGATAATAAGGACGATAATAACGACGATAATAACGACGATAATATCGATGATAATAACGACGATAATATCGATGATAATGACGATAATAACGACGATATTAACGACGATAATAACGACGATATTAACGACGATAATAACGACGATAATATCGATGATAATGACGATAATAACGACGGTATTAACGACGAATATTACGACGATAAAACGACGATATTAACGACGATATGGCGACGATAATAACGATGACAATGACGATAATAACGACGATAAAACGACGATATTAACGACGATAATAAGGACGATAATGAGGACGATAATAACGACGATAATATCGATAATAATGACGATAATAACGACGATATTAACGACGATATTAACGACGATAATAAGGACGATAATAAGTACGATAATAACGACGAAAATAACGACGGTAATATCGATGATAATGACGATAATAACGACGATATTAACGACGATAATGACGACGATAATATCGATGATAATGACGATAATAACGACGGTATTAACGACGATAATAACGACGATAATAACGACGATAAAACGACGATAAATACTATTATAATTATGACGATAATATCGACGATAATAACGATGATAATCACGACAATAACGACGATAATAACGACGATAATATCGATGTTAATGACGATAATAACGACGATATTAACGACGATAATAACGACGATAATAACGACGATAATAATGATGATAATGACGATATTAACGACGATAATAACGACGATAATAACGACGATAATAATGATGATAATAAGGATAATAACGACATTAATAACTACGATAATAACGACGATAAAACGACGATATTATCGACGATAATAAGGACGATAATAAGTACGATAATAACGACGATAATAACAACGATAATATCGATGATAATGACGATAATAACGACGATATTAACGACGATAATAACGACGATATTAACGACGATAATAACGACGATAATATCGATGATAATGACGATAATAACGACGGTATTAACGACGAATATTACGACGATAAAACGACGATATTAACGACGATAATGACGACGATAATAACGATGACAATGACGATAATAACGACGATAAAACGACGATATTAACGACGATAATAAGGACGATAATAAAGACGATAATAACGACGATAATATCGATGATAATGACGATAATAACGACGATATTAACGACGATATTAACGACGATAATAAGGACGATAATAAGTACGATAATAACGATGAAAATAACGACGATAATATCGATGATAATGACGATAATAACGACGATATTAACGACGATAATAACGACGATAATATCGATGATAATGACGATAATAACGACGGTATTAACGACAATAATACCGACGATAAAAACGACGATAAAACGACGATAAATACTATTATAATAATGACGATAATATAGACGATAATAACGATGATAATCACGATAATAACGACGATAATAACGACGATAATATCGATGTTAATGACGATAATAACGACGTTATTAACGACGATAATAACGACGATAATAACGACGATAATAATGATGATAATGACGATATTAACGACGATAATAACGACGATAATAACGACGATAATAAGGATAATAACGACGATAATAAGGATAATAACGACGATAATAACTACGATAATAACGACGATAAAACGACGATATTATCGACGATAATAAGGACGATAATAACTACGATAATAACGACGATAAAACGATGATATTAACGACGATAATAAGGACGATAATAACGACGATAATAACGACGATAATATCGATGATAATGACGATAATAAAGACGATTATAATGTTGATAATAAGGATAATAACGACGATAATAACTACGATAATAACGACGATATTAACGACGATAATAAGGACGATAATAAGTACGATAATAACGACGATAATAACGACGATAATATCGATGATAATGACGATAATAACGACGATATTAACGACGATAATAACGACGATAATATCGATGATAATGACGATAATAACGACGGTATTAACGACGAATATTACGACGGTAAAACGACGATATTAACGACGATATGGCGACGATAATAACGATGACAATGACGATAATAACGACGATAAAACGACGATATTAACGACGATAATAAGGACGATAATGAGGACGATAATAACGACGATAATATCGATAATAATGACGATAATAACGACGATATTAACGACGATATTACGACGATAATAAGGACGATAATAAGTACGATAATAACGACGAAAATAACGACGGTAATATCGATGATAATGACGATAATAACGACGATATTAACGACGATAATGACGACGATAATATCGATGATAATGACGATAATAACGACGGTATTAACGACGATAATAACGACGATAATAACGACGATAAAACGACGATAAATACTATTATAATTATGACGATAATATCGACGATAATAAAGATGATAATCACGATAATAACGACGATAATAACGACGATAATATCGATGTTAATGACGATAATAACGACGATATTAACGACGATAATAACGACGATAATAACGACGATAATAATGATGATAATGACGATATTAACGACGATAATAACGACGATAATAACGACGATAATAATGATGATAATAAGGATAATAACGACGATAATAACTACGATAATAACGACGATAAAACGACGATATTATCGACGATAATAAGGACGATAATAACGACGATAATAACGACGATAATATCGATGATAATGACGATAATAACGACGATAATAACGACGATAATAACGACGATAATATCGATGTTAATGACGATAATAACGACGATATTAACGACGATAATAACGAGGATAAAACGACGATATTAACGACGATAAAGCGACGATAATAACGACGATAATATCGATGATAAAGACGATAATAACGACGATATTAACTACGATAATAATGACGATAATAACGACGATAAAACGACGATAATTTTGACGATAATAACGACGATATTAGCAACGATAATAACGACGATTTTAACGACAAATATTACGACGATAATAACGATGATAATAACGATAATAACGACAATAATAACGATGATAATGACGATAATAAAGACGATTATAATGATGATAATAAGGATAATAACGACGATAATAACAACGATAATAACGACGATAAAACGACGATATTAACGACGATAATAAGGACGATAATAAGTACGATAATAACGACGATAATAACAACGATAATATCGATGATAATGACGATAATAACGACGATATTAACGACGATAATAACGACGATATTAACGACGATAATAACGACGATAATATCGATGATAATGACGATAATAACGACGGTATTAACGACGAATATTACGACGATAAAACGACGATATTAACGACGATAATGACGACGATAATAACGATGACAATGACGATAATAACGACGATAAAACGACGATATTAACGACGATAATAAGGACGATAATAAGGACGATAATAACGACGATAATATCGATGATAATGACGATAATAACGACGATATTAACGACGATATTAACGACGATAATAAGGACGATAATAAGTACGATAATAACGATGAAAATAACGACGATAATATCGATGATAATGACGATAATAACAACGATATTAACGACGATAATAACGACGATAATATCGATGATAATGACGATAATAACGACGGTATTAACGACGATAATAACGACGATAATAACGACGATAAAACGACGATAAATACTATTATAATTATGACGATAATATAGACGATAATAACGATGATAATCACGATAATAACGACGATAATAACGACGATAATATCGATGTTAATGACGATAATAACGACGATATTAACGACGATAATAAAGACGATAATAACGACGATAATAATGATGATAATGACGATATTAACGACGATAATAACGACGATAATAACGACGATAATAAGGATAATATCGACGATAATAAGGATAATAACGACGATAATAACTACGATAATAACGACGATAAAACGACGATATTATCGACGATAATAAGGACGATAATAACTACGATAATAACGACGATAAAACGATGATATTAACGACGATAATAAGGACGATAATAACGACGATAATAACGACGATAATATCGATGATAATAACGACGATAATATCGATGATAATGACGATAATAACGACGATATTAACGACGATAATAACGACGATATTAACGACGATAATAACGACGATAATATCGATGATAATGACGATAATAACGACGGTATTAACGACGAATATTACGACGATAAAACGACGATATTAACGACGATATGGCGACGATAATAACGATGACAATGACGATAATAACGACGATAAAACGACGATATTAACGACGATAATAAGGACGATAATGAGGACGATAATAACGACGATAATATCGATAATAATGACGATAATAACGACGATATTAACGACGATATTAACGACGATAATAAGGACGATAATAAGTACGATAATAACGACGAAAATAACGACGGTAATATCGATGATAATGACGATAATAACGACGATATTAACGACGATAATGACGACGATAATATCGATGATAATGACGATAATAACGACGGTATTAACGACGATAATAACGACGATAATAACGACGATAAAACGACGATAAATACTATTATAATTATGACGATAATATCGACGATAATAAAGATGATAATCACGATAATAACGACGATAATAACGACGATAATATCGATGTTAATGACGATAATAACGACGATATTAACGACGATAATAACGACGATAATAACGACGATAATAATGATGATAATGACGATATTAACGACGATAATAACGACGATAATAACGACGATAATAATGATGATAATAAGGATAATATCGACGATAATAACTACGATAATAACGACGATAAAACGACGATATTATCGACGATAATAAGGACGATAATAACGACGATAATAACGACGATAATATCGATGATAATGACGATAATAACGACGATAATAACGACGATAATAACGACGATAATATCGATGTTAATGACGATAATAACGACGATATTAACGACGATAATAACGAGGATAAAACGACGATATTAACGACGATAAAGCGACGATAATAACGACGATAATATCGATGATAAAGACGATAATAACGACGATATTAACTACGATAATAATGACGATAATAACGACGATAAAACGACGATAATTTTGACGATAATAACGACGATATTAGCAACGATAATAACGACGATTTTAACGACAAATATTACGACGATAATAACGATGATAATAACGATAATAACGACAATAATAACGATGATAATGACGATAATAAAGACGATTATAATGATGATAATAAGGATAATAACGACGATAATAACAACGATAATAACGACGATAAAACGACGATATTAACGACGATAATAAGGACGATAATAAGTACGATAATAACGACGATAATAACAACGATAATATCGATGATAATGACGATAATAACGACGATATTAACGACGATAATAACGACGATATTAACGACGATAATAACGACGATAATATCGATGATAATGACGATAATAACGACGGTATTAACGACGAATATTACGACGATAAAACGACGATATTAACGACGATAATGACGACGATAATAACGATGACAATGACGATAATAACGACGATAAAACGACGATATTAACGACGATAATAAGGACGATAATAAGGACGATAATAACGACGATAATATCGATGATAATGACGATAATAACGACGATATTAACGACGATATTAACGACGATAATAAGGACGATAATAAGTACGATAATAACGATGAAAATAACGACGATAATATCGATGATAATGACGATAATAACAACGATATTAACGACGATAATAACGACGATAATATCGATGATAATGACGATAATAACGACGGTATTAACGACGATAATAACGACGATAATAACGACGATAAAACGACGATAAATACTATTATAATTATGACGATAATATAGACGATAATAACGATGATAATCACGATAATAACGACGATAATAACGACGATAATATCGATGTTAATGACGATAATAACGACGATATTAACGACGATAATAACGACGATAATAACGACGATAATAATGATGATAATGACGATATTAACGACGATAATAACGACGATAATAACGACGATAATAAGGATAATATCGACGATAATAAGGATAATAACGACGATAATAACTACGATAATAACGACGATAAAACGACGATATTATCGACGATAATAAGGACGATAATAACTACGATAATAACGACGATAAAACGATGATATTAACGACGATAATAAGGACGATAATAACGACGATAATAACGACGATAATATCGATGATAATAACGACGATAATATCGATGATAATGACGATAATAACGACGATATTAACGACGATAATAACGACGATATTAACGACGATAATAACGACGATAATATCGATGATAATGACGATAATAACGACGGTATTAACGACGAATATTACGACGATAAAACGACGATATTAACGACGATATGGCGACGATAATAACGATGACAATGACGATAATAACGACGATAAAACGACGATATTAACGACGATAATAAGGACGATAATGAGGACGATAATAACGACGATAATATCGATAATAATGACGATAATAACGACGATATTAACGACGATATTAACGACGATAATAAGGACGATAATAAGTACGATAATAACGACGAAAATAACGACGGTAATATCGATGATAATGACGATAATAACGACGATATTAACGACGATAATGACGACGATAATATCGATGATAATGACGATAATAACGACGGTATTAAAGACGATAATAACGACGATAATAACGACGATAAAACGACCATAAATACTATTATAATTATGACGATAATATCGACGATAATAACGATGATAATCACGATAATAACGACGATAATAACGACGATAATATCGATGTTAATGACGATAATAAAGATGATTATAATGATGATAATAAGGATAATAACGACGATAATAACTACGATAATAACGACGATAAAACGACGATATTAACGACGATAATAAGGACGATAATAAGTACGATAATAACGACGATTATAACAACAATAATATCGATGATAATGACGATAATAACGACGATATTAACGACGATAATAACGACGATATTAACGACGATAATAACGACGATAATATCGATGATAATGACGATAATAACGACGGTATTAACGACGAATATTACGACGATAAAACGACGATATTAACGACGATAATGACGACGATAATAACGATGACAATGACGATAATAACGATGATAATAACGACGATATTAACGACGATAACAAGGACGATAATGACGACGATATTATCGATGACAATGACGATAATAACGACGATAATATCGATGTTAATGACGATAATAACGACGATATTAACAACGATAATAACGACGATAATAACGACGATAAAACGACGATATTAACGACGATATTAAGGACGATAATAAGGACGATAATAACGACGATAATATCGATGATAATGACGATAATAACGACGATATTAACGACGTTAATAACGACGATAATAACGACGATAATAACGACGATATTAACGACGATAATAACGACGATAATAACGACGATAAAAAGACGATAAATACGATGATAATTATGACGATAATAACGACGATAATAACGACGATAATAAGGACGATAATAACGACGATAATAATGACGATAATATCGATGATAATGACGATAATAACAACGATATTAACGACGATAATAACGACGATATTAACGACGATAATAACGACGATAATATCGATGATAATGACGATAATAACGACGGTATTAACGACGAATATTACGACGATAAAACGACGATATTAACGACGATAATGACGACGATAATAACGATGACAATGACGATAATAACGATGATAATAACGACGATATTAACGACGATAACAAGGACGATAATGACGACGATATTATCGATGACAATGACGATAATAACGACGATAATATCGATGTTAATGACGATAATAACGACGATATTAACGACGATAATAACGACGATAATAACGACGATAATAAGGACGATAATAAGGACGATATTAAGGACGATAATAAGGACGATAATAACGACGATAATATCGATGATAATGACGATAATAACGACGATATTAACGACGATAATAACGACGATAATAACGACGATAATAACGACGATATTAACGACGATAATAACGACGATAATAACGACGATAAAAAGACGATAAATACGATGATAATTATGACGATAATAACGACGATAATAACGACGATATTAACGACGATATTAACGACGATAACAAGGACGATAATGACGACGATATTTTTGATGACAATGACGATTATAACGACGATAATGTCGATGTTAATGACGATAATAACGACGATATTAACGACGATAATAACGACGATAATAACGACGATAATAAGGACGATAATAAGGACGATAATAACGACGATAATAACGACGATAATATCGATGATAATAACGATAATAACGACAATAATAACGATGATAATGACGATAATAAAGACGATTATAATGATGATAATAAGGATAATAACGACGATAATAACGACGATAAAACGACGATATTATCGACGATAATAAGGACGATAATAAGGACGATAATAACGACGATAATATCGACGACAATATCGATGATAATGACGATAATAACGACGATATTAACGACGATAATAAGGACGATAATAACGACTATAAAAGGACGATAAATACTATTATAATTATGACGATAATAACGACGATAATAACGATGTTAATGACGATAATAACGACGATAATAACGACGATAATAACGATGTTAATGACGATAATAACGACGATATTAACGACGATAATAACGACGATAATAACGACGATAATAATGATGATAATGACGATATTAACGACGATAATAACGACGATAATAACGACGATAATAAGGATAATAACGACGATAATAAGGATAATAACGACGATAATAACTACGATAATAACGACGATAAAACGACGATATTATCGACGATAATAAGGACGATAATAACTACGATAATAACGACGATAAAACGATGATATTAACGACGATAATAAGGACGATAATAACGACGATAATAACGACGATAATATCGATGATAATGACGATAATAAAGACGATTATAATGTTGATAATAAGGATAATAACGACGATAATAATTACGATAATAACGACGATATTAACGACGATAATAAGGACGATAATAAGTACGATAATATCGACGATAATAACGACGATAATATCGATGATAATGACGATAATAACGACGATATTAACGACGATAATAACGACGATAATAACGACGATAATAACGACGATAATATCGATGATAATGACGATAATAACGACGGTATTAACGACGAATATTACGACGATAAAACGACGATATTAACGACGATAATGACGACGATAATAACGATGACAATGACGATAAAAACGACGATAATAACAACGATAGTAACGACGATAACAAGGACGATAATGACGACGATATTATTGATGACAATGACGATTATAACGACGATAATATCGATGTTAATGACGATAATAACGACGATATTAACGACGATAATAACGACGATAATATCGACGAAATTAACGACGATAATAAGGACAATAATAACGACGATAATAATGATGATAATAAGGATAATAACGACGATAATAACTACGATAATAACGACGATAAAACGACGATATTAACGACGATAATAAGGACGATAATATGTACGATAATAACGACGATAATAACAACGATAATATCGATGATAATGACGATAATAACGACGATATTAACGACGATAATAACGACGATAATAACGACGATAAAACGACGAAATTAACGACGATAATAAGGACGATAATAAGGACGATAATAACGACGATAATATCGATGATAAGGACGATAATAACGACGATAATAACGACGATAATATCGATGATAATAACGATAATAACGACAATAATAACGATGATAATGACGATAATAAAGACGATTATAATGATGATAATAAGGATAATAACGACGATAATAACTACGATAATAACGACGATAAAACGACGATATCAACGACGATAATAAGGACGATAATAAGTACGATAATAACGACGATATTAGCAACGATAATATCGATGATAATAACGATAGTAACAACGATATTAACGAAGATGATAACGACGATATTAACGACGATAATAACGACGATAATATCGATGATAATGACGATAATAACGACGGTATTAACGACGAATATTACGACGATAAAACGACGATATTAACGACGATAATGACGACGATAATAACGATGACAATGACGATAATAACGATGATAATAACGACGATATTAACGACGATAACAAGGACGATAATGACGACGATATTATCGATGACAATGACGATAATAACGACGATAATATCGATGTTAATGACGATAATAACGACGATATTAACGACGATAATAACGACGATAATAACGATGATAATAACGACGATATTAACGACGATAACAAGGACGATAATGACGACGATATTATCGATGACAATGACGATAATAACGACGATAATATCGATGTTAATGACGATAATAACGACGATAATAACGACGATAATAACGACGATATTAACGACGATAATAACGACGATATTAACGACGATAAAAAGACGATAAATACGATGATAATTATGACGATAATAACGACGATAATAACGACGATATTAACGACGATATTAACGACGATAACAAGGACGATAATGACGACGATATTTTTGATGACAATGACGATTATAACGACGATAATGTCGATGTTAATGACGATAATAACGACGATATTAACGACGATAATAACGACGATAATAACGACGATAATAAGGACGATAATAAGGACGATAATAACGACGATAATAACGACGATAATATCGATGATAATAACGATAATAACGACAATAATAACGATGATAATGACGATAATAAAGACGATTATAATGATGATAATAAGGATAATAACGACGATAATAACGACGATAAAACGACGATATTATCGACGATAATAAGGACGATAATAAGGACGATAATAACGACGATAATATCGACGATAATATCGATGATAATGACGATAATAACGACGATATTAACGACGATAATAAGGACGATAATAACGACTATAAAAGGACGATAAATACTATTATAATTATGACGATAATATAGACGATAATAACGATGATAATCACGATAATAACGACGATAATAACGACGATAATATCGATGTTAATGACGATAATAACGACGATATTAACGACGATAATAACGACGATAATAACGACGATAATAATGATGATAATGACGATATTAACGACGATAATAACGACGATAATAACGACGATAATAAGGATAATAACGACGATAATAAGGATAATAACGACGATAATAACTACGATAATAACGACGATAAAACGACGATATTATCGACGATAATAAGGACGATAATAACTACGATAATAACGACGATAAAACGACGATATTAACGACGATAATAAGGACGATAATAACGACGATAATAACGACGATAATATCGATGATAATGACGATAATAAAGACGATTATAATGTTGATAATAAGGATAATAACGACGATAATAATTACGATAATAACGACGATATTAACGACGATAATAAGGACGATAATAAGTACGATAATATCGACGATAATAACGACGATAATATCGATGATAATGACGATAATAACGACGATATTAACGACGATAATAACGACGATAATAACGACGATAATAACGACGATAATATCGATGATAATGACGATAATAACGACGGTATTAACGACGAATATTACGACGATAAAACGACGATATTAACGACGATAATGACGACGATAATAACGATGACAATGACGATAAAAACGACGATAATAACAACGATAGTAACGACGATAACAAGGACGATAATGACGACGATATTATTGATGACAATGACGATTATAACGACGATAATATCGATGTTAATGACGATAATAACGACGATATTAACGACGATAATAACGACGATAATAACGACGAAATTAACGACGATAATAAGGACAATAATAACGACGATAATAATGATGATAATAAGGATAATAACGACGATAATAACTACGATAATAACGACGATAAAACGACGATATTATCGACGATAATAAGGACGATAATAAGGTCGATAATAACGGCGATAATAACGACGATAATATCGATGATAATGACGATAATAACGACGATATTAACGACGATAATAACGACGATAATAACGACGATAATAATGATGATAATGACGATAATAACGACGATATTAACGACGATAATAACGACGATAGTAACGACGATAATAATGATGATAATGACGATAATAACGACGGTATTAACGACGATAATAACGACGATATTAACGACGATAATGACGACGATAATATCTATGATAATGACGATAATAACGACGGTATTAAAGACGATAATAACGACGATAATAACGACGATAAAACGACCATAAATACTATTATAATTATGACGATAATATCGACGATAATAACGATGATAATCACGATAATAACGACGATAATAACGACGATAATATCGATGTTAATGACGATAATAAAGACGATTATAATGATGATAATAAGGATAATAACGACGATAATAACTACGATAATAACGACGATAAAACGACGATATTAACGACGATAATAAGGACGATAATAAGTACGATAATAACGACGATTTTAACAACAATAATATCGATGATAATGACGATAATAACGACGATATTAACGACGATAATAACGACGATATTAACGACGATAATAACGACGATAATATCGATGATAATGACGATAATAACGACGGTATTAACGACGAATATTACGACGATAAAACGACGATATTAACGACGATAATGACGACGATAATAACCATGACAATGACGATAATAACGATGATAATAACGACGATATTAACGACGATAACAAGGACGATAATGACGACGATATTATCGATGACAATGACGATAATAACGACGATAATATCGATGTTAATGACGATAATAACGACGATATTAACAACGATAATAACGACGATAATAACGACGATAAAACGACGATATTAACGACGATATTAAGGACGATAATAAGGACGATAATAACGACGATAATATCGATGATAATGACGATAATAACGACGATAATAACGACGTTAATAACGACGATAATAACGACGATAATAACGACGATATTAACGACGATAATAACGACGATAATAACGACGATAAAAAGACGATAAATACGATGATAATTATGACGATAATAACGACGATAATAACGACGATATTAACGACGATAATAAGGACGATAATAACGACGATAATAATGACGATAATATCGATGATAATGACGATAATAACGACGATATTAACGACGATAATAACGACGATATTAACGACGATAATAACGACGATAATATCGATGATAATGACGATAATAACGACGGTATTAACGACGAATATTACGACGATAAAACGACGATATTAACGACGATAATAAGGACGATAATAAGTACGATAATAACGACGATAATAACAACGATAATATCGATGATAATGACGATAATAACGACGATATTAACGACGATAATAACGACGATAATATCGACGATATTAACGACGATAACAAGGATGATAATGATGACGATATTATCGATGACAATGACGATAATAACGACGATAATATCGATGTTAATGACGATAATAACGACGATATTAACGACGATAATAACGACGATAAAACGACCATATTAACGACGATAATAAGGACGATAATAACGACGATAATAACGACGATAATATCGATGATAATAACGACGATAATATCGATGATAATGACGATAATAACGACGATATTAACGACGATAATAACGACGATATTAACGACGATAATAACGACGATAATATCGATGATAATGACGATAATAACGACGGTATTAACGACGAATATTACGACGATAAAACGACGATATTAACGACGATATGGCGACGATAATAACGATGACAATGACGATAATAACGACGATAAAACGACGATATTAACGACGATAATAAGGACGATAATAAGGACGATAATAACGACGATAATATCGATGATAATGACGATAATAACGACGATATTAACGACGATATTAACGACGATAATAAGGACGATAATAAGTACGATAATAACGATGAAAATAACGACGATAATATCGATGATAATGACGATAATAACGACGATATTAACGACGATAATAACGACGATAATATCGATGATAATGACGATAATAACGACGGTATTAACGACGATAATAACGACGATAATAACGACGATAAAACGACGATAAATACTATTATAATTATGACGATAATATAGACGATAATAACGATGATAATCACGATAATAACGACGATAATAACGACGATAATATCGATGTTAATGACGATAATAACGACGATATTAACGACGATAATAACGACGATAATAACGACGATAATAATGATGATAATGACGATATTAACGACGATAATAACGACGATAATAACGACGATAATAAGGATAATAACGACGATAATAACTACGATAATAACGACGATAAAACGACGATATTATCGACGATAATAAGGACGATAATAACTACGATAATAACGACGATAAAACGATGATATTAACGACGATAATAAGGACGATAATAACGACGATAATAACGACGATAATATCGATGATAATAACGACGATAATATCGATGATAATGACGATAATAACGACGATATTAACGACGATAATAACGACGATATTAACGACGATAATAACGACGATAATATCGATGATAATGACGATAATAACGACGATATTAACGACGATAATGACGACGATAATATCGATGATAATGACGATAATAACGACGGTATTAACGACGATAATAACGACGATAATAACGACGATAAAACGACGATAAATACTATTATAATTATGACGATAATATCGACGATAATAACGATGATAATCACGACAATAACGACGATAATAACGACGATAATATCGATGTTAATGACGATAATAACGACGATATTAACGACGATAATAACGACGATAATAACGACGATAATAATGATGATAATGACGTTATTAACGACGATAATAACGACGATAATAACGACGATAATAATGATGATAATAAGGATAATAACGACGATAATAACTACGATAATAACGACGATAAAACGACGATATTATCGACGATAATAAGGACGATAATAAGTACGATAATAACGACGATAATAACAACGATAATATCGATGATAATGACGATAATAACGACGATATTAACGACGATAATAACGACGATATTAACGACGATAATAACGACGATAATATCGATGATAATGACGATAATAACGACGGTATTAACGACGAATATTACGACGATAAAACGACGATATTAACGACGATAATGACGACGATAATAACGATGACAATGACGATAATAACGACGATAAAACGACGATATTAACGACGATAATAAGGACGATAATAAAGACGATAATAACGACGATAATATCGATGATAATGACGATAATAACGACGATATTAACGACGATATTAACGACGATAATAAGGACGATAATAAGTACGATAATAACGATGAAAATAACGACGATAATATCGATGATAATGACGATAATAACGACGATATTAACGACGATAATAACGACGATAATATCGATGATAATGACGATAATAACGACGGTATTAACGACAATAATACCGACGATAAAAACGACGATAAAACGACGATAAATACTATTATAATTATGACGATAATATAGACGATAATAACGATGATAATCACGATAATAACGACGATAATAACGACGATAATATCGATGTTAATGACGATAATAACGACGATATTAACGACGATAATAACGACGATAATAACGACGATAATAATGATGATAATGACGATATTAACGACGATAATAACGACGATAATAACGACGATAATAAGGATAATAACGACGATAATAAGGATAATAACGACGATAATAACTACGATAATAACGACGATAAAACGACGATATTATCGACGATAATAAGGACGATAATAACTACGATAATAACGACGATAAAACGATGATATTAACGACGATAATAAGGACGATAATAACGACGATAATAACGACGATAATATCGATGATAATGACGATAATAAAGACGATTATAATGTTGATAATAAGGATAATAACGACGATAATAACTACGATAATAACGACGATATTAACGACGATAATAAGGACGATAATAAGTACGATAATAACGACGATAATAACGACGATAATATCGATGATAATGACGATAATAACGACGATATTAACGACGATAATAACGACGATAATATCGATGATAATGACGATAATAACGACGGTATTAACGACGAATATTACGACGGTAAAACGACGATATTAACGACGATATGGCGACGATAATAACGATGACAATGACGATAATAACGACGATAAAACGACGATATTAACGACGATAATAAGGACGATAATGAGGACGATAATAACGACGATAATATCGATAATAATGACGATAATAACGACGATATTAACGACGATATTAACGACGATAATAAGGACGATAATGAGGACGATAATAACGACGATAATATCGATAATAATGACGATAATAACGACGATATTAACGACGATATTAACGACGATAATAAGGACGATAATAAGTACGATAATAACGACGAAAATAACGACGGTAATATCGATGATAATGACGATAATAACGACGATATTAACGACGATAATGACGACGATAATATCGATGATAATGACGATAATAACGACGGTATTAACGACGATAATAACGACGATAATAACGACGATAAAACGACGATAAATACTATTATAATTATGACGATAATATCGACGATAATAAAGATGATAATCACGATAATAACGACGATAATAACGACGATAATATCGATGTTAATGACGATAATAACGACGATATTAACGACGATAATAACGACGATAATAACGACGATAATAATGATGATAATGACGATATTAACGACGATAATAACGACGATAATAACGACGATAATAATGATGATAATAAGGATAATAACGACGATAATAACTACGATAATAACGACGATAAAACGACGATATTATCGACGATAATAAGGACGATAATAACGACGATAATAACGACGATAATATCGATGATAATGACGATAATAACGACGATAATAACGACGATAATAACGACGATAATATCGATGTTAATGACGATAATAACGACGATATTAACGACGATAATAACGACGATAAAACGACGATATTAACGACGATAAAGCGACGATAATAACGACGATAATATCGATGATAAAGACGATAATAACGACGATATTAACTACGATAATAATGACGATAATAACGACGATAAAACGACGATAATTTTGACGATAATAACGACGATATTAGCAACGATAATAACGACGATTTTAACGACAAATATTACGACGATAATAACGATGATAATAACGATAATAACGACAATAATAACGATGATAATGACGATAATAAAGACGATTATAATGATGATAATAAAGATAATAACGACGATAATAACAACGATAATAACGACGATAAAACGACGATATTAACGACGATAATAAGGACGATAATAAGTACGATAATAACGACGATAATAACAACGATAATATCGATGATAATTTCGATAATAACGACGATATTAACGACGATAATAACGACGATATTAACGACGATAATAACGACGATAATATCGATGATAATGACGATAATAACGACGGTATTAACGACGAATATTACGACGATAAAACGACGATATTAACGACGATAATGACGACGATAATAACGATGACAATGACGATAATAACGACGATAAAACGACGATATTAACGACGATAATAAGGACGATAATAAGGACGATAATAACGACGATAATATCGATGATAATGACGATAATAACGACGATATTAACGACGATATTAACGACGATAATAAGGACGATAATAAGTACGATAATAACGATGAAAATAACGACGATAATATCGATGATAATGACGATAATAACGACGATATTAACGACGATAATAACGACGATAATATCGATGATAATGACGATAATAACGACGGTATTAACGACGATAATAACGACGATAATAACGACGATAAAACGACGATAAATACTATTATAATTATGACGATAATATTGACGATAATAACGATGATAATCACGATAATAACGACGATAATAACGACGATAATATCGATGTTAATGACGATAATAACGACGATATTAACGACGATAATAACGACGATAATAACGACGATAATAATGATGATAATGACGATATTAACGACGATAATAACGACGATAATAACGACGATAATAAGGATAATAACGACGATAATAAGGATAATAACGACGATAATAACTACGATAATAATGACGATAAAACGACGATATTATCGACGATAATAAGGACGATAATAACTACGATAATAACGACGATAAAACGATGATATTAACGACGATAATAAGGACGATAATAATGACGATAATAACGACGATAATATCGATGATAATGACGATAATAAAGACGATTATAATGTTGATAATAAGGATAATAACGACGATAATAACTACGATAATAACGACGATATTAACGACGATAATAAGGACGATAATAAGTACGATAATAACGACGATAATAACGACGATAATATCGATGATAATGACGATAATAACGACGATATTAACGACGATAATAACGACGATAATAACGACGATAATAACGACGATAATATCGATGATAATGACGATAATAACGACGGTATTAACGACGAATATTACGACGATAAAACGACGATATTAACGACGATAATGACGACGATAATAACGATGACAATGACGATAAAAACGACGATAATAACAACGATAGTAACGACGATAACAAGGACGATAATGACGACGATATTATTGATGACAATGACGATTATAACGACGATAATATCGATGTTAATGACGATAATAACGACGATATTAACGACGATAATAACGACGATAATAACGACGAAATTAACGACGATAATAAGGACAATAATAACGACGATAATAATGATGATAATAAGGATAATAACGACGATAATAACTACGATAATAACGACGATAAAACGACGATATTATCGACGATAATAAGGACGATAATATGGTCGATAATAACGGCGATAATAACGACGATAATATCGATGATAATGACGATAATAACGACGATATTAACGACGATAATAACGACGATAATAACGACGATAATAATGATGATAATGACGATAATAACGACGATATTAACGACGATAATAACGACGATATTAACGACGATAATAATGATGATAATGACGATAATAACGACGGTATTAACGACGATAATAACGACGATATTAACGACGATAATGACGATGATAATATCTATGATAATGACGATAATAACGACGGTATTAAAGACGATAATAACGACGATAATAACGACGATAAAACGACCATAAATACTATTATAATTATGACGATAATATCGACGATAATAACGATGATAATCACGATAATAACGACGATAATAACGACGATAATATCGATGTTAATGACGATAATAAAGACGATTATAATGATGATAATAAGGATAATAACGACGATAATAACTACGATAATAACGACGATAAAACGACGATATTAACGACGATAATAAGGACGATAATAAGTACGATAATAACGACGATTATAACAACAATAATATCGATGATAATGACGATAATAACGACGATATTAACGACGATAATAACGAAGATATTAACGACGATAATAACGACGATAATATCGATGATAATGACGATAATAACGACGGTATTAACGACGAATATTACGACGATAAAACGACGATATTAACGACGATAATGACGACGATAATAACGATGACAATGACGATAATAACGATGATAATAACGACGATATTAAAGACGATAACAAGGACGATAATGACGACGATATTATCGATGACAATGACGATAATAACGACGATAATATCGATGTTAATGACGATAATAACGACGATATTAACAACGATAATAACGACGATAATAACGACGATAAAACGACGATATTAACGACGATATTAAGGACGATAATAAGGACGATAATAACGACGATAATATCGATGATAATGACGATAATAACGACGATATTAACGACGTTAATAACGACGATAATAACGACGATAATAACGACGATATTAACGACGATAATAAAGACGATAATAACGACGATAAAAAGACGATAAATACGATGATAATTATGACGATAATAACGACGATAATAACGACGATATTAACGACGATATTAACGACGATAACAAGGACGATAATGACGACGATATTTTTGATGACAATGACGATTATAACGACGATAATGTCGATGTTAATGACGATAATAACGACGATATTAACGACGATAATAACGACGATAATAACGACGATAATAAGGACGATAATAAGGACGATAATAACGACGATAATAACGACGATAATATCGATGATAATAACGATAATAACGACAATAATAACGATGATAATGACGATAATAAAGACGATTATAATGATGATAATAAGGATAATAACGACGATAATAACGACGATAAAACGACAATATTATCGACGATAATAAGGACGATAATAAGGACGATAATAACGACGATAATATCGACGACAATATCGATGATAATGACGATAATAACGACGATATTAACGACGATAATAAGGACGATAATAACGACGATAATAATGATGATAATGACGATATTAACGACGATAATAACGACGATAATAACGACGATAATAAGGATAATAACGACGATAATAAGGATAATAACGACGATAATAACTACGATAATAACGACGATAAAACGACGATATTATCGACGATAATAAGGACGATAATAACTACGATAATAACGACGATAAAACGATGATATTAACGACGATAATAAGGACGATAATAACGACGATAATAACGACGATAATATCGATGATAATGACGATAATAAAGACGATTATAATGTTGATAATAAGGATAATAACGACGATAATAACTACGATAATAACGACGATATTAACGACGATAATAAGGACGATAATAAGTACGATAATAACGACGATAATAACGACGATAATATCGATGATAATGACGATAATAACGACGATATTAACGACGATAATAACGACGATAATATCGATGATAATGACGATAATAACGACGGTATTAACGACGAATATTACGACGGTAAAACGACGATATTAACGACGATATGGCGACGATAATAACGATGACAATGACGATAATAACGACGATAAAACGACGATATTAACGACGATAATAAGGACGATAATGAGGACGATAATAACGACGATAATATCGATAATAATGACGATAATAACGACGATATTAACGACGATATTAACGACGATAATAAGGACGATAATAAGTACGATAATAACGACGATAATAACGACGGTAATATCGATGATAATGACGATAATAACGACGATATTAACGACGATAATGACGACGATAATATCGATGATAATGACGATAATAACGACGGTATTAACGACGATAATAACGACGATAATAACGACGATAAAACGACGATAAATACTATTATAATTATGACGATAATATCGACGATAATAAAGATGATAATCACGATAATAACGACGATAATAACGACGATAATATCGATGTTAATGACGATAATAACGACGATATTAACGACGATAATAACGACGATAATAACGACGATAATAATGATGATAATGACGATATTAACGACGATAATAACGACGATAATAACGACGATAATAATGATGATAATAAGGATAATAACGACGATAATAACTACGATAATAACGACGATAAAACGACGATATTATCGACGATAATAAGGACGATAATAACGACGATAATAACGACGATAATATCGATGATAATGACGATAATAACGACGATAATAACGACGATAATAACGACGATAATATCGATGTTAATGACGATAATAACGACGATATTAACGACGATAATAACGACGATAAAACGACGATATTAACGACGATAAAGCGACGATAATAACGACGATAATATCGATGATAAAGACGATAATAACGACGATATTAACTACGATAATAATGACGATAATAACGACGATAAAACGACGATAATTTTGACGATAATAACGACGATATTAGCAACGATAATAACGACGATTTTAACGACAAATATTACGACGATAATAACGATGATAATAACGATAATAACGACAATAATAACGATGATAATGACGATAATAAAGACGATTATAATGATGATAATAAAGATAATAACGACGATAATAACAACGATAATAACGACGATAAAACGACGATATTAACGACGATAATAAGGACGATAATAAGTACGATAATAACGACGATAATAACAACGATAATATCGATGATAATTTCGATAATAACGACGATATTAACGACGATAATAACGACGATATTAACGACGATAATAACGACGATAATATCGATGATAATGACGATAATAACGACGGTATTAACGACGAATATTACGACGATAAAACGACGATATTAACGACGATAATGACGACGATAATAACGATGACAATGACGATAATAACGACGATAAAACGACGATATTAACGACGATAATAAGGACGATAATAAGGACGATAATAACGACGATAATATCGATGATAATGACGATAATAACGACGATATTAACGACGATATTAACGACGATAATAAGGACGATAATAAGTACGATAATAACGATGAAAATAACGACGATAATATCGATGATAATGACGATAATAACGACGATATTAACGACGATAATAACGACGATAATATCGATGATAATGACGATAATAACGACGGTATTAACGACGATAATAACGACGATAATAACGACGATAAAACGACGATAAATACTATTATAATTATGACGATAATATTGACGATAATAACGATGATAATCACGATAATAACGACGATAATAACGACGATAATATCGATGTTAATGACGATAATAACGACGATATTAACGACGATAATAACGACGATAATAACGACGATAATAATGATGATAATGACGATATTAACGACGATAATAACGACGATAATAACGACGATAATAAGGATAATAACGACGATAATAAGGATAATAACGACGATAATAACTACGATAATAATGACGATAAAACGACGATATTATCGACGATAATAAGGACGATAATAACTACGATAATAACGACGATAAAACGATGATATTAACGACGATAATAAGGACGATAATAATGACGATAATAACGACGATAATATCGATGATAATGACGATAATAAAGACGATTATAATGTTGATAATAAGGATAATAACGACGATAATAACTACGATAATAACGACGATATTAACGACGATAATAAGGACGATAATAAGTACGATAATAACGACGATAATAACGACGATAATATCGATGATAATGACGATAATAACGACGATATTAACGACGATAATAACGACGATAATAACGACGATAATAACGACGATAATATCGATGATAATGACGATAATAACGACGGTATTAACGACGAATATTACGACGATAAAACGACGATATTAACGACGATAATGACGACGATAATAACGATGACAATGACGATAAAAACGACGATAATAACAACGATAGAAACGACGATAACAAGGACGATAATGACGACGATATTATTGATGACAATGACTATTATAACGACGATAATATCGATGTTAATGACGATAATAACGACGATATTAACGACGATAATAACGACGATAATAACGACGAAATTAACGACGATAATAAGGACAATAATAACGACGATAATAATGATGATAATAAGGATAATAACGACGATAATAACTACGATAATAACGACGATAAAACGACGATATTAACGACGATAATAAGGACGATAATAAGTACGATAATAACGACGATTATAACAACAATAATATCGATGATAATGACGATAATAACGACGATATTAACGACGATAATAACGAAGATATTAACGACGATAATAACGACGATAATATCGATGATAATGACGATAATAACGACGGTATTAACGACGAATATTACGACGATAAAACGACGATATTAACGACGATAATGACGACGATAATAACGATGACAATGACGATAATAACGATGATAATAACGACGATATTAAAGACGATAACAAGGACGATAATGACGACGATATTATCGATGACAATGACGATAATAACGACGATAATATCGATGTTAATGACGATAATAACGACGATATTAACAACGATAATAACGACGATAATAACGACGATAAAACGACGATATTAACGACGATATTAAGGACGATAATAAGGACGATAATAACGACGATAATATCGATGATAATGACGATAATAACGACGATATTAACGACGTTAATAACGACGATAATAACGACGATATTAACGACGATATTAACGACGATAATAAAGACGATAATAACGACGATAAAAAGACGATAAATACGATGATAATTATGACGATAATAACGACGATAATAACGACGATATTAACGACGATATTAACGACGATAACAAGGACGATAATGACGACGATATTTTTGATGACAATGACGATTATAACGACGATAATGTCGATGTTAATGACGATAATAACGACGATATTAACGACGATAATAACGACGATAATAACGACGATAATAAGGACGATAATAAGGACGATAATAACGACGATAATAACGACGATAATATCGATGATAATAACGATAATAACGACAATAATAACGATGATAATGACGATAATAAAGACGATTATAATGATGATAATAAGGATAATAACGACGATAATAACGACGATAAAACGACAATATTATCGACGATAATAAGGACGATAATAAGGACGATAATAACGACGATAATATCGACGACAATATCGATGATAATGACGATAATAACGACGATATTAACGACGATAATAAGGACGATAATAACGACTATAAAAGGACGATAAATACTATTATAATTATGACGATAATATAGACGATAATAACGATGATAATCACGATAATAACGACGATAATAACGACGATAATATCGATGTTAATGACGATAATAACGACGATATTAACGACGATAATAACGACGATAATAACAACGATAATAATGATGATAATGACGATATTAACGACGATAATAACGACGATAATAACGACGATAATAAGGATAATAACGACGATAATAAGGATAATAACGACGATAATAACTACGATAATAACGACGATAAAACGACGATATTATCGACGATTATAAGGACGATAATAACTACGATAATAACGACGATAAAACGATGATATTAACGACGATAATAAGGACGATAATAACGACGATAATAACGACGATAATATCGATGATAATGACGATAATAAAGACGATTATAATGTTGATAATAAGGATAATAACGACGATAATAACTACGATAATAACGACGATATTAACGACGATAATAAGGACGATAATAAGTACGATAATAACGACGATAATAACGACGATAATATCGATGATAATGACGATAATAACGACGATATTAACGACGATAATAACGACGATAATATCGATGATAATGACGATAATAACGACGGTATTAACGACGAATATTACGACGGTAAAACGACGATATTAACGACGATATGGCGACGATAATAACGATGACAATGACGATAATAACGACGATAAAACGACGATATTAACGACGATAATAAGGACGATAATGAGGACGATAATAACGACGATAATATCGATAATAATGACGATAATAACGACGATATTAACGACGATATTAACGACGATAATAAGGACGATAATAAGTACGATAATAACGACGAAAATAACGACGGTAATATCGATGATAATGACGATAATAACGACGATATTAACGACGATAATGACGACGATAATATCGATGATAATGACGATAATAACGACGGTATTAACGACGATAATAACGACGATAATAACGACGATAAAACGACGATAAATACTATTATAATTATGACGATAATATCGACGATAATAAAGATGATAATCACGATAATAACGACGATAATAACGACGATAATATCGATGTTAATGACGATAATAACGACGATATTAACGACGATAATAACGACGATAATAACGACGATAATAATGATGATAATGACGATATTAACGACGATAATAACGACGATAATAACGACGATAATAATGATGATAATAAGGATAATAACGACGATAATAACTACGATAATAACGACGATAAAACGACGATATTATCGACGATAATAAGGACGATAATAACGACGATAATAACGACGATAATATCGATGATAATGACGATAATAACGACGATAATAACGACGATAATAACGACGATAATATCGATGTTAATGACGATAATAACGACGATATTAACGACGATAATAACGAGGATAAAACGACGATATTAACGACGATAAAGCGACGATAATAACGACGATAATATCGATGATAAAGACGATAATAACGACGATATTAACTACGATAATAATGACGATAATAACGACGATAAAACGACGATAATTTTGACGATAATAACGACGATATTAGCAACGATAATAACGACGATTTTAACGACAAATATTACGACGATAATAACGATGATAATAACGATAATAACGACAATAATAACGATGATAATGACGATAATAAAGACGATTATAATGATGATAATAAAGATAATAACGACGATAATAACAACGATAATAACGACGATAAAACGACGATATTAACGACGATAATAAGGACGATAATAAGTACGATAATAACGACGATAATAACAACGATAATATCGATGATAATTTCGATAATAACGACGATATTAACGACGATAATAACGACGATAATATCGATGATAATGACGATAATAACGACGGTATTAACGACGAATATTACGACGATAAAACGACGATATTAACGACGATAATGACGACGATAATAACGATGACAATGACGATAATAACGACGATAAAACGACGATATTAACGACGATAATAAGGACGATAATAAGGACGATAATAACGACGATAATATCGATGATAATGACGATAATAACGACGATATTAACGACGATATTAACGACGATAATAAGGACGATAATAAGTACGATAATAACGATGAAAATAACGACGATAATATCGATGATAATGACGATAATAACGACGATATTAACGACGATAATAACGACGATAATATCGATGATAATGACGATAATAACGACGGTATTAACGACGATAATAACGACGATAATAACGACGATAAAACGACGATAAATACTATTATAATTATGACGATAATATCGACGATAATAACGATGATAATCACGATAATAACGACGATAATAACGACGATAATATCGATGTTAATGACGATAATAACGACGATATTAACGACGATAATAACGACGATAATAACGACGATAATAATGATGATAATGACGATATTAACGACGATAATAACGACGATAATAACGACGATAATAAGGATAATAACGACGATAATAAGGATAATAACGACGATAATAACTACGATAATAATGACGATAAAACGACGATATTATCGACGATAATAAGGACGATAATAACTACGATAATAACGACGATAAAACGATGATATTAACGACGATAATAAGGACGATAATAATGACGATAATAACGACGATAATATCGATGATAATGACGATAATAAAGACGATTATAATGTTGATAATAAGGATAATAACGACGATAATAACTACGATAATAACGACGATATTAACGACGATAATAAGGACGATAATAAGTACGATAATAACGACGATAATAACGACGATAATATCGATGATAATGACGATAATAACGACGATATTAACGACGATAATAACGACGATAATAACGACGATAATAACGACGATAATATCGATGATAATGACGATAATAACGACGGTATTAACGACGAATATTACGACGATAAAACGACGATATTAACGACGATAATGACGACGATAATAACGATGACAATGACGATAAAAACGACGATAATAACAACGATAGTAACGACGATAACAAGGACGATAATGACGACGATATTATTGATGACAATGACTATTATAACGACGATAATATCGATGTTAATGACGATAATAACGACGATATTAACGACGATAATAACGACGATAATAACGACGAAATTAACGACGATAATAAGGACAATAATAACGACGATAATAATGATGATAATAAGGATAATAACGACGATAATAACTACGATAATAACGACGATAAAACGACGATATTATCGACGATAATAAGGACGATAATATGGTCGATAATAACGGCGATAATAACGACGATAATATCGATGATAATGACGATAATAACGACGATATTAACGACGATAATAACGACGATAATAACGACGATAATAATGATGATAATGACGATAATAACGACGATATTAACGACGATAATAACGACGATATTAACGACGATAATAATGATGATAATGACGATAATAACGACGGTATTAACGACGATAATAACGACGATATTAACGACGATAATGACGATGATAATATCTATGATAATGACGATAATAACGACGGTATTAAAGACGATAATAACGACGATAATAACGACGATAAAACGACCATAAATACTATTATAATTATGACGATAATATCGACGATAATAACGATGATAATCACGATAATAACGACGATAATAACGACGATAATATCGATGTTAATGACGATAATAAAGACGATTATAATGATGATAATAAGGATAATAACGACGATAATAACTACGATAATAACGACGATAAAACGACGATATTAACGACGATAATAAGGACGATAATAAGTACGATAATAACGACGATTATAACAACAATAATATCGATGATAATGACGATAATAACGACGATATTAACGACGATAATAACGAAGATATTAACGACGATAATAACGACGATAATATCGATGATAATGACGATAATAACGACGGTATTAACGACGAATATTACGACGATAAAACGACGATATTAACGACGATAATGACGACGATAATAACGATGACAATGACGATAATAACGATGATAATAACGACGATATTAAAGACGATAACAAGGACGATAATGACGACGATATTATCGATGACAATGACGATAATAACGACGATAATATCGATGTTAATGACGATAATAACGACGATATTAACAACGATAATAACGACGATAATAACGACGATAAAACGACGATATTAACGACGATATTAAGGACGATAATAAGGACGATAATAACGACGATAATATCGATGATAATGACGATAATAACGACGATATTAACGACGTTAATAACGACGATAATAACGACGATAATAACGACGATATTAACGACGATAATAAAGACGATAATAACGACGATAAAAAGACGATAAATACGATGATAATTATGACGATAATAACGACGATAATAACGACGATATTAACGACGATATTAACGACGATAACAAGGACGATAATGACGACGATATTTTTGATGACAATGACGATTATAACGACGATAATGTCGATGTTAATGACGATAATAACGACGATATTAACGACGATAATAACGACGATAATAACGACGATAATAAGGACGATAATAAGGACGATAATAACGACGATAATAACGACGATAATATCGATGATAATAACGATAATAACGACAATAATAACGATGATAATGACGATAATAAAGACGATTATAATGATGATAATAAGGATAATAACGACGATAATAACGACGATAAAACGACAATATTATCGACGATAATAAGGACGATAATAAGGACGATAATAACGACGATAATATCGACGACAATATCGATGATAATGACGATAATAACGACGATATTAACGACGATAATAAGGACGATAATAACGACTATAAAAGGACGATAAATACTATTATAATTATGACGATAATATAGACGATAATAACGATGATAATCACGATAATAACGACGATAATAACGACGATAATATCGATGTTAATGACGATAATAACGACGATATTAACGACGATAATAACGACGATAATAACAACGATAATAATGATGATAATGACGATATTAACGACGATAATAACGACGATAATAACGACGATAATAAGGATAATAACGACGATAATAAGGATAATAACGACGATAATAACTACGATAATAACGACGATAAAACGACGATATTATCGACGATTATAAGGACGATAATAACTACGATAATAACGACGATAAAACGATGATATTAACGACGATAATAAGGACGATAATAACGACGATAATAACGACGATAATATCGATGATAATGACGATAATAAAGACGATTATAATGTTGATAATAAGGATAATAACGACGATAATAATTACGATATTAACGACGATATTAACGACGATAATAAGGACGATAATAAGTACGATAATATCGACGATAATAACGACGATAATATCGATGATAATGACGATAATAACGACGATATTAACGACGATAATAACGACGATAATAACGACGATAATAACGACGATAATATCGATGATAATGACGATAATAACGACGGTATTAACGACGAATATTACGACGATAAAACGACGATATTAACGACGATAATGACGACGATAATAACGATGACAATGACGATAATAACGATGATAATAACGACGATATTAACGACGATAACAAGGACGATAATGACGACGATATTATCGATGACAATGACGATAATAACGACGATAATATCGATGTTAATGACGATAATAACGACGATATTAACAACGATAATAACGACGATAATAACGACGATAAAACGACGATATTAACGACGATATTAAGGACGATAATAAGGACGATAATAACGACGATAATATCGATGATAATGACGATAATAACGACGATATTAACGACGTTAATAACGACGATAATAACGACGATAATAACGACGATATTAACGACGATAATAACGACGATAATAACGACGATAAAAAGACGATAAATACGATGATAATTATGACGATAATAACGACGATAATAACGACGATATTAACAGCGATTATAAGGACGATAATAACGACGATAATAATGACGATAATATCGATGATAATGACGATAATAACGACGATATTAACGACGATAATAACGACGATATTAACGACGATAATAACGACGATAATATCGATGATAATGACGATAATAACGACGGTATTAACGACGAATATTACGACGATAAAACGACGATATTAACGACGATAATGACGACGATAATAACGATGACAATGACGATAATAACGATGATAATAACGACGATATTAACGACGATAACAAGGACGATAATGACGACGATATTATCGATGACAATGACGATAATAACGACGATAATATCGATGTTAATGACGATAATAACGACGATATTAACGACGATAATAACGACGATAATAACGACGATAAAAAGACGATAAATACGATGATAATTATGACGATAATAACGACGATAATAACGACGATATTAACAGCGATTATAAGGACGATAATAACGACGATAATAACGACGATAATATCGATGATAATGACGATAATAACGACGATATTAACGACGATAATAACGACGATATTAACGACGATAATAACGACGATAATAACGACGATAATAATGATGATAATGACGATAATAACGACGATATTAACGACGATAATAACGACGATAATAACGACGATAATAATGATGATAATGACGATAATAACGACGGTATTAACGACGATAATAACGACGATATTAACGACGATAATGACGACGATAATATCTATGATAAAGACGATAATAACGACGGTATTAAAGACGATAATAACGACGATAATAACGACGATAAAACGACCATAAATACTATTATAATTATGACGATAATATCGACGATAATAACGATGATAATCACGATAATAACGACGATAATATCGATGTTAATGACGATAATAAAGACGATTATAATGATGATAATAAGGATAATAACGACGATAATAACTACGATAATAACGACGATAAAACGACGATATTAACGACGATAATAAGGACGATAATAAGTACGATAATAACGACGATTATAACAACAATAATATCGATGATAATGACGATAATAACGACGATATTAACGACGATAATAACGACGATATTAACGACGATAATAACGACGATAATATCGATGATAATGACGATAATAACGACGGTATTAACGACGAATATTACGACGATAAAACGACGATATTAACGACGATAATGACGACGATAATAACGATGACAATGACGATAATAACGATGATAATAACGACGATATTAACGACGATAACAAGGACGATAATGACGACGATATTATCGATGACAATGACGATAATAACGACGATAATATCGATGTTAATGACGATAATAACGACGATATTAACAACGATAATAACGACGATAATAACGACGATAAAACGACGATATTAACGACGATATTAAGGACGATAATAAGGACGATAATAACGACGATAATATCGATGATAATGACGATAATAACGACGATATTAACGACGTTAATAACGACGATAATAACGACGATAATAACGACGATATTAACGACGATAATAACGACGATAATAACGACGATAAAAAGACGATAAATACGATGATAATTATGACGATAATAACGACGATAATAACGACGATATTAACAGCGATTATAAGGACGATAATAACGACGATAATAATGACGATAATATCGATGATAATGACGATAATAACGACGATATTAACGACGATAATAACGACGATATTAACGACGATAATAACGACGATAATATCGATGATAATGACGATAATAACGACGGTATTAACGACGAATATTACGACGATAAAACGACGATATTAACGACGATAATGACGACGATAATAACGATGACAATGACGATAATAACGATGATAATAACGACGATATTAACGACGATAACAAGGACGATAATGACGACGATATTATCGATGACAATGACGATAATAACGACGATAATATCGATGTTAATGACGATAATAACGACGATATTAACGACGATAATAACGACGATAATAACGACGATAAAAAGACGATAAATACGATGATAATTATGACGATAATAACGACGATAATAACGACGATATTAACAGCGATTATAAGGACGATAATAACGACGATAATAATGACGATAATATCGATGATAATGACGATAATAACGACGATATTAACGACGATAATAACGACGATATTAACGACGATAATAACGACGATAATAACGACGATAATAATGATGATAATGACGATAATAACGACGATATTAACGACGATAATAACGACGATAGTAACGACGATAATAATGATGATAATGACGATAATAACGACGGTATTAACGACGATAATAACGACGATATTAACGACGATAATGACGACGATAATATCTATGATAAAGACGATAATAACGACGGTATTAAAGACGATAATAACGACGATAATAACGACGATAAAACGACCATAAATACTATTATAATTATGACGATAATATCGACGATAATAACGATGATAATCACGATAATAACGACGATAATATCGATGTTAATGACGATAATAAAGACGATTATAATGATGATAATAAGGATAATAACGACGATAATAACTACGATAATAACGACGATAAAACGACGATATTAACGACGATAATAAGGACGATAATAAGTACGATAATAACGACGATTATAACAACAATAATATCGATGATAATGACGATAATAACGACGATATTAACGACGATAATAACGACGATATTAACGACGATAATAACGACGATAATATCGATGATAATGACGATAATAACGACGGTATTAACGACGAATATTACGACGATAAAACGACGATATTAACGACGATAATGACGACGATAATAACGATGACAATGACGATAATAACGATGATAATAACGACGATATTAACGACGATAACAAGGACGATAATGACGACGATATTATCGATGACAATGACGATAATAACGACGATAATATCGATGTTAATGACGATAATAACAACGATATTAACAACGATAATAACGACGATAATAACGACGATAAAACGACGATATTAACGACGATATTAAGGACGATAATAAGGACGATAATAACGACGATAATATCGATGATAATGACGATAATAACGACGATATTAACGACGTTAATAACGACGATAATAACGACGATAATAACGACGATATTAACGACGATAATAACGACGATAATAACGACGATAAAAAGACGATAAATACGATGATAATTATGACGATAATAACGACGATAATAACGACGATATTAACAGCGATTATAAGGACGATAATAACGACGATAATAATGACGATAATATCGATGATAATGACGATAATAACGACGATATTAACGACGATAATAACGACGATATTAACGACGATAATAACGACGATAATATCGATGATAATGACGATAATAACGACGGTATTAACGACGAATATTACGACGATAAAACGACGATATTAACGACGATAATGACGACGATAATAACGATGACAATGACGATAATAACGATGATAATAACGACGATATTAACGACGATAACAAGGACGATAATGACGACGATATTATCGATGACAATGACGATAATAACGACGATAATATCGATGTTAATGACGATAATAACGACGATATTAACGACGATAATAACGACGATAATAACGACGATAATAAGGACGATAATAAGGACGATATTAAGGACGATAATAAGGACGATAATAACGACGATAATATCGATGATAATGACGATAATAACGACGATATTAACGACGTTAATAACGACGATAATAACGACGATAATAACGACGATATTAACGACGATAATAACGACGATAATAACGACGATAAAAAGACGATAAATACGATGATAATTATGACGATAATAACGACGATAATAACGACGATATTAACGACGATATTAACGACGATAACAAGGACGATAATGACGACGATATTTTTGATGACAATGACGATTATAACGACGATAATGTCGATGTTAATGACGATAATAACGACGATATTAACGACGATAATAACGACGATAATAACGACGATAATAAGGACGATAATAAGGACGATAATAACGACGATAATAACGACGATAATATCGATGATAATAACGATAATAACGACAATAATAACGATGATAATGACGATAATAAAGACGATTATAATGATGATAATAAGGATGATAACGACGATAATAACGACGATAAAACGACGATATTATCGACGATAATAAGGACGATAATAAGGACGATAATAAGGACGATAATAACGACGATAATATCGACGACAATATCGATGATAATGACGATAATAACGACGATATTAACGACGATAATAAGGACGATAATAACGACTATAAAAGGACGATAAATACTATTATAATTATGACGATAATATAGACGATAATAACGATGATAATCACGATAATAACGACGATAATAACGACGATAATATCGATGTTAATGACGATAATAACGACGATATTAACGACGATAATAACGACGATAATAACGACGATAATAATGATGATAATGACGATATTAACGACGATAATAACGACGATAATAACGACGATAATAAGGATAATAACGACGATAATAAGGATAATAACGACGATAATAACTACGATAATAACGACGATAAAACGACGATATTATCGACGATAATAAGGACGATAATAACTACGATAATAACGACGATAAAACGATGATATTAACGACGATAATAAGGACGATAATAACGACGATAATAACGACGATAATATCGATGATAATGACGATAATAAAGACGATTATAATGTTGATAATAAGGATAATAACGACGATAATAATTACGATAATAACGACGATATTAACGACGATAATAAGGACGATAATAAGTACGATAATATCGACGATAATAACGACGATAATATCGATGATAATGACGATAATAACGACGATATTAACGACGATAATAACGACGATAATAACGACGATAATAACGACGATAATATCGATGATAATGACGATAATTACGACGGTATTAACGACGAATATTACGACGATAAAACGACGATATTAACGACGATAATGACGACGATAGTAACGACGATAATAATGATGATAATGACGATAATAACGACGGTATTAACGACGATAATAACGACGATATTAACGACGATAATGACGACGATAATATCTATGATAATGACGATAATAACGACGGTATTAAAGACGATAATAACGACGATAATATCGACGATAAAACGACCATAAATACTATTATAATTATGACGATAATATCGACGATAATAACGATGATAATCACGATAATAACGACGATAATATCGATGTTAATGACGATAATAAAGACGATTATAATGATGATAATAAGGATAATAACGACGATAATAACTACGATAATAACGACGATAAAACGACGATATTAACGACGATAATAAGGACGATAATAAGTACGATAATAACGACGATTATAACAACAATAATATCGATGATAATGACGATAATAACGACGATATTAACGACGATAATAACGACGATATTAACGACGATAATAACGACGATAATATCGATGATAATGACGATAATAACGACGGTATTAACGACGAATATTACGACGATAAAACGACGATATTAACGACGATAATGACGACGATAATAACGATGACAATGACGATAATAACGACGATAATAACGACGATATTAACGACGATAACAAGGACGATAATGACGACGATATTATCGATGACAATGACGATAATAACGACGATAATATCGATGTTAATGACGATAATAACAACGATATTAACAACGATAATAACGACGATAATAACGACGATAAAACGACGATATTAACGACGATATTAAGGACGATAATAAGGACGATAATAACGACGATAATATCGATGATAATGACGATAATAACGACGATATTAACGACGATAATAACGACGATAATAACGACGATAATAACGACGATAATAACGACGATAATAACGACGATAATAACGACGATAAAAAGACGATAAATACGATGATAATTATGACGATAATAACGACGATAATAACGACGATATTAACAGCGATTATAAGGACGATAATAACGACGATAATAATGACGATAATATCGATGATAATGACGATAATAACGACGATATTAACGACGATAATAACGACGATATTAACGACGATAATAACGACGATAATATCGATGATAATGACGATAATAACGACGGTATTAACGACGAATATTACGACGATAAAACGACGATATTAACGACGATAATGACGACGATAATAACGATGACAATGACGATAATAACGATGATAATAACGACGATATTAACGACGATAACAAGGACGATAATGACGACGATATTATCGATGACAATGACGATAATAACGACGATAATATCGATGTTAAT
This sequence comes from Dolichovespula media, assembly GCA_911387685.1. Lineage (NCBI taxonomy): Eukaryota > Metazoa > Arthropoda > Insecta > Hymenoptera > Vespidae > Dolichovespula > Dolichovespula media. Next base: position 101,764 of record CAJVQJ010000068.1, read on the forward strand.
GACGATAATAACGACGATATTAACGACGATAATAACGACGATAATAACGACGATAATAAGGACGATAATAAGGACGATATTAAGGACGATAATAAGGACGATAATAACGACGATAATATCGATGATAATGACGATAATAACGACGATATTAACGACGTTAATAACGACGATAATAACGACGATAATAACGACGATATTAACGACGATAATAACGACGATAATAACGACGATAAAAAGACGATAAATACGATGATAATTATGACGATAATAACGACGATAATAACGACGATATTAACGACGATATTAACGACGATAACAAGGACGATAATGACGACGATATTTTTGATGACAATGACGATTATAACGACGATAATGTCGATGTTAATGACGATAATAACGACGATATTAACGACGATAATAACGACGATAATAACGACGATAATAAGGACGATAATAAGGACGATAATAACGACGATAATAACGACGATAATATCGATGATAATAACGATAATAACGACAATAATAACGATGATAATGACGATAATAAAGACGATTATAATGATGATAATAAGGATGATAACGACGATAATAACGACGATAAAACGACGATATTATCGACGATAATAAGGACGATAATAAGGACGATAATAAGGACGATAATAACGACGATAATATCGACGACAATATCGATGATAATGACGATAATAACGACGATATTAACGACGATAATAAGGACGATAATAACGACTATAAAAGGACGATAAATACTATTATAATTATGACGATAATATAGACGATAATAACGATGATAATCACGATAATAACGACGATAATAACGACGATAATATCGATGTTAATGACGATAATAACGACGATATTAACGACGATAATAACGACGATAATAACGACGATAATAATGATGATAATGACGATATTAACGACGATAATAACGACGATAATAACGACGATAATAAGGATAATAACGACGATAATAAGGATAATAACGACGATAATAACTACGATAATAACGACGATAAAACGACGATATTATCGACGATAATAAGGACGATAATAACTACGATAATAACGACGATAAAACGACGATATTAACGACGATAATAAGGACGATAATAACGACGATAATAACGACGATAATATCGATGATAATGACGATAATAAAGACGATTATAATGTTGATAATAAGGATAATAACGACGATAATAATTACGATAATAACGACGATATTAACGACGATAATAAGGACGATAATAAGTACGATAATATCGACGATAATAACGACGATAATATCGATGATAATGACGATAATAACGACGATATTAACGACGATAATAACGACGATAATAACGACGATAATAACGACGATAATATCGATGATAATGACGATAATTACGACGGTATTAACGACGAATATTACGACGATAAAACGACGATATTAACGACGATAATGACGACGATAGTAACGACGATAATAATGATGATAATGACGATAATAACGACGGTATTAACGACGATAATAACGACGATATTAACGACGATAATGACGACGATAATATCTATGATAATGACGATAATAACGACGGTATTAAAGACGATAATAACGACGATAATATCGACGATAAAACGACCATAAATACTATTATAATTATGACGATAATATCGACGATAATAACGATGATAATCACGATAATAACGACGATAATAACGACGATAATATCGATGTTAATGACGATAATAAAGATGATTATAATGATGATAATAAGGATAATAACGACGATAATAACTACGATAATAACGACGATAAAACGACGATATTAACGACGATAATAAGGACGATAATAAGTACGATAATAACGACGATTATAACAACAATAATATCGATGATAATGACGATAATAACGACGATATTAACGACGATAATAACGACGATATTAACGACGATAATAACGACGATAATATCGATGATAATGACGATAATAACGACGGTATTAACGACGAATATTACGACGATAAAACGACGATATTAACGACGATAATGACGACGATAATAACGATGACAATGACGATAATAACGATGATAATAACGACGATATTAACGACGATAACAAGGACGATAATGACGACGATATTATCGATGACAATGACGATAATAACGACGATAATATCGATGTTAATGACGATAATAACGACGATATTAACAACGATAATAACGACGATAATAACGACGAAAAAACGACGATATTAACGACGATATTAAGGACGATAATAAGGACGATAATAACGACGATAATATCGATGATAATGACGATAATAACGACGATATTAACGACGTTAATAACGACGATAATAACGACGATAATAACGACGATATTAACGACGATAATAACGACGATAATAACGACGATAAAAAGACGATAAATACGATGATAATTATGACGATAATAACGACGTTAATAACGACGATATTAACGACGATAATAAGGACGATAATAACGACGATAATAATGACGATAATATCGATGATAATGACGATAATAACAACGATATTAACGACGATAATAACGACGATATTAACGACGATAATAACGACGATAATATCGATGATAATGACGATAATAACGACGGTATTAACGACGAATATTACGACGATAAAACGACGATATTAACGACGATATTGACGACGATAATAACGATGACAATGACGATAAAAACGACGATATTAACAACGATATTAACGACGATAACAAGGACGATAATGACGACGATATTATCGATGACAATGACGATAATAACGACGATAATATCGATGTTAATGACGATAATAACGACGATATTAACGACGATAATAACGACGATAATAACGACGATAATAAGGACGATAATAAGGACGATATTAAGGACGATAATAAGGACGATAATAACGACGATAATATCGATGATAATGACGATAATAACGACGATATTAACGACGTTAATAACGACGATAATAACGACGATAATAACGACGATATTAACGACGATAATAACGACGATAATAACGACGATAAAAAGACGATAAATACGATGATAATTATGACGATAATAACGACGATAATAACGACGATATTAACGACGATATTAACGACGATAACAAGGACGATAATGACGACGATATTTTTGATGACAATGACGATTATAACGACGATAATGTCGATGTTAATGACGATAATAACGACGATATTAACGACGATAATAACGACGATAATAACGACGATAATAAGGACGATAATAAGGACGATAATAACGACGATAATAACGACGATAATATCGATGATAATAACGATAATAACGACAATAATAACGATGATAATGACGATAATAAAGACGATTATAATGATGATAATAAGGATGATAACGACGATAATAACGACGATAATACGACGATATTATCGACGATAATAAGGACGATAATAAGGACGATAATAAGGACGATAATAACGACGATAATATCGACGACAATATCGATGATAATGACGATAATAACGACGATATTAACGACGATAATAAGGACGATAATAACGACTATAAAAGGACGATAAATACTATTATAATTATGACGATAATATAGACGATAATAACGATGATAATCACGATAATAACGACGATAATAACGACGATAATATCGATGTTAATGACGATAATAACGACGATATTAACGACGATAATAACGACGATAATAACGACGATAATAATGATGATAATGACGATATTAACGACGATAATAACGACGATAATAACGACGATAATAAGGATAATAACGACGATAATAAGGATAATAACGACGATAATAACTACGATAATAACGACGATAAAACGACGATATTATCGACGATAATAAGGACGATAATAACTACGATAATAACGACGATAAAACGATGATATTAACGACGATAATAAGGACGATAATAACGACGATAATAACGACGATAATATCGATGATAATGACGATAATAAAGACGATTATAATGTTGATAATAAGGATAATAACGACGATAATAATTACGATAATAACGACGATATTAACGACGATAATAAGGACGATAATAAGTACGATAATATCGACGATAATAACGACGATAATATCGATGATAATGACGATAATAACGACGATATTAACGACGATAATAACGACGATAATAACGACGATAATAACGACGATAATATCGATGATAATGACGATAATTACGACGGTATTAACGACGAATATTACGACGATAAAACGACGATATTAACGACGATAATGACGACGATAGTAACGACGATAATAATGATGATAATGACGATAATAACGACGGTATTAACGACGATAATAACGACGATATTAACGACGATAATGACGACGATAATATCTATGATAATGACGATAATAACGACGGTATTAAAGACGATAATAACGACGATAATATCGACGATAAAACGACCATAAATACTATTATAATTATGACGATAATATCGACGATAATAACGATGATAATCACGATAATAACGACGATAATAACGACGATAATATCGATGTTAATGACGATAATAAAGATGATTATAATGATGATAATAAGGATAATAACGACGATAATAACTACGATAATAACGACGTTAAAACGACGATATTAACGACGATAATAAGGACGATAATAAGTACGATAATAACGACGATTATAACAACAATAATATCGATGATAATGACGATAATAACGACGATATTAACGACGATAATAACGACGATATTAACGACGATAATAACGACGATAATATCGATGATAATGACGATAATAACGACGGTATTAACGACGAATATTACGACGATAAAACGACGATATTAACGACGATAATGACGACGATAATAACGATGACAATGACGATAATAACGATGATAATAACGACGATATTAACGACGATAACAAGGACGATAATGACGACGATATTATCGATGACAATGACGATAATAACGACGATAATATCGATGTTAATGACGATAATAACGACGATATTAACAACGATAATAACGACGATAATAACGACGAAAAAACGACGATATTAACGACGATATTAAGGACGATAATAAGGACGATAATAACGACGATAATATCGATGATAATGACGATAATAACGACGATATTAACGACGTTAATAACGACGATAATAACGACGATAATAACGACGATATTAACGACGATAATAACGACGATAATAACGACGATAAAAAGACGATAAATACGATGATAATTATGACGATAATAACGACGTTAATAACGACGATATTAACGACGATAATAAGGACGATAATAACGACGATAATAATGACGATAATATCGATGATAATGACGATAATAACAACGATATTAACGACGATAATAACGACGATATTAACGACGATAATAACGACGATAATATCGATGATAATGACGATAATAACGACGGTATTAACGACGAATATTACGACGATAAAACGACGATATTAACGACGATATTGACGACGATAATAACGATGACAATGACGATAAAAACGACGATATTAACAACGATATTAACGACGATAACAAGGACGATAATGACGACGATATTTTTGATGACAATGACGATTATAACGACGATAATGTCGATGTTAATGACGATAATAACGACGATATTAACGACGATAATAACGACGATAATAACGACGATAATAAGGACGATAATAAGGACGATAATAACGACGATAATAACGACGATAATATCGATGATAATAACGATAATAACGACAATAATAACGATGATAATGACGATAATAAAGACGATTATAATGATGATAATAAGGATAATAACGACGATAATAACGACGATAAAACGACGATATTATCGACGATAATAAGGACGATAATAAGGACGATAATAACGACGATAATATCGACGACAATATCGATGATAATGACGATAATAACGACGATATTAACGACGATAATAAGGACGATAATAACGACTATAAAAGGACGATAAATACTATTATAATTATGACGATAATATAGACGATAATAACGATGATAATCACGATAATAACGACGATAATAACGACGATAATATCGATGTTAATGACGATAATAACGACGATATTAACGACGATAATAACGACGATAATAACGACGATAATAATGATGATAATGACGATATTAACGACGATAATAACGACGATAATAACGACGATAATAAGGATAATAACGACGATAATAAGGACAATAACGACGATAATAACTACGATAATAACGACGATAAAACGACGATATTATCGACGATAATAAGGACGATAATAACTACGATAATAACGACGATAAAACGATGATATTAACGACGATAATAAGGACGATAATAACGACGATAATAACGACGATAATATCGATGATAATGACGATAATAAAGACGATTATAATGTTGATAATAAAGATAATAACGACGATAATAATTACGATAATAACGACGATATTAACGACGATAATAAGGACGATAATAAGTACGATAATATCGACGATAATAACGACGATAATATCGATGATAATGACGATAATAACGACGATATTAACGACGATAATAACGACGATAATAACGACGATAATAACGACGATAATATCGATGATAATGACGATAATAACGACGGTATTAACGACGAATATTACGACGATAAAACGACGATATTAACGACGATAATGACGACGATAATAACGATGACAATGACGATAAAAACGACGATAATAACAACGATAGTAACGACGATAACAAGGACGATAATGACGACGATATTATTGATGACAATGACGATTATAACGACGATAATATCGATGTTAATGACGATAATAACGACGATATTAACGACGATAATAACGACGATAATATCGACGAAATTAACGACGATAATAAGGACAATAATAACGACGATAATAATGATGATAATAAGGATAATAACGACGATAATAACTACGATAATAACGACGATAAAACGACGATATTATCGACGATAATAAGGACGATAATAAGGTCGATAATAACGACGATAATAACGACGATAATATCGATGATAATAACGATAATAACGACAATAATAACGATGATAATGTCGATAATAAAGACGATTATAATGATGATAATAAGGATAATAAAGACGATAATAACGACGATAAAACGACGATATTATCGACGATAATAAGGACGATAATAAGGACGATAATAACGACGATAATAACGACGACAATATCGATGATAATGACGATAATAACGACGATATTAACGACGATAATAAGGACGATAATAACGACTATAAAAGGACGATAAATACTATTATAATTATGACGATAATATCGACGATAATTACGATGATAATCACGATAATAACGACGATAATAACGACGATAATATCGATGTTAATGACGATAATAACGACGATACTAACGACGATAATAACGACGATAAAACGACGATATTAACGACGATATTAACGACGATAAAGCGACGATAATAACGACGATAATATCGATGATAATGACGATAATAACGACGATATTAACGACGATAATAACGACGATAATAACGACGATAAAACGACGAAATTAACGACGATAATAAGGACGATAATAAGGACGATAATAACGACGATAATATCGATGATAAGGACGATAATAACGACGATAATAACGACGATAATATCGATGATAATAACGATAATAACGACAATAATAACGATGATAATGACGATAATAAAGACGATTATAATGATGATAATAAGGATAATAACGACGATAATAACTACGATAATAACGACGATAAAACGACGATATCAACGACGATAATAAGGACGATAATAAGTACGATAATAACGACGATATTAGCAACGATAATATCGATGATAATAACGATAGTAACAACGATATTAACGAAGATAATAACGACGATATTAACGACGATAATAACGACGATAATATCGATGATAATGACGATAATAACGACGGTATTAACGACGAATATTACGACGATAAAACGACGATATTAACGACGATAATGACGACGATAATAACGATGACAATGACGATAATAACGATGATAATAACGACGATATTAACGACGATAACAAGGACGATAATGACGACGATATTATCGATGACAATGACGATAATAACGACGATAATATCGATGTTAATGACGATAATAACGACGATATTAACGACGATAATAACGACGATTATAACGACGATAATAAGGACGATAATAAGGACGATATTAAGGACGATAATAAGGACGATAATAACGACGATAATATCGATGATAATGACGATAATAACGACGATATTAACGACGTTAATAACGACGATAATAACGACGATAATAACGACGATATTAACGTCGATAATAACGACGATATTAACGACGATAAAAAGACGATAAATACGATGATAATTATGACGATAATAACGACGATAATAACGACGATATTAACGACGATATTAACGACGATAACAAGGACGATAATGACGACGATATTTTTGATGACAATGACGATTATAACGACGATAATGTCGATGTTAATGACGATAATAACGACGATATTAACGACGATAATAACGACGATAATAACGACGATAATAAGGACGATAATAAGGACGATAATAACGACGATAATAACGACGATAATATCGATGATAATAACGATAATAACGACAATAATAACGATGATAATGACGATAATAAAGACGATTATAATGATGATAATAAGGATAATAACGACGATAATAACGACGATAAAACGACGATATTATCGACGATAATAAGGACGATAATAAGGACGATAATAACGACGATAATATCGACGACAATATCGATGATAATGACGATAATAACGACGATATTAACGACGATAATAAGGACGATAATAACGACTATAAAAGGACGATAAATACTATTATAATTATGACGATAATATAGACGATAATAACGATGATAATCACGATAATAACGACGATAATAACGACGATAATATCGATGTTAATGACGATAATAACGACGATATTAACGACGATAATAACGACGATAATAACGACGATAATAATGATGATAATGACGATATTAACGACGATAATAACGACGATAATAACGACGATAATAAGGATAATAACGACGATAATAAGGATAATAACGACGATAATAACTACGATAATAACGACGATAAAACGACGATATTATCGACGATAATAAGGACGATAATAACTACGATAATAACGACGATAAAACGATGATATTAACGACGATAATAAGGACGATAATAACGACGATAATAACGACGATAATATCGATGATAATGACGATAATAAAGACGATTATAATTTTGATAATAAGGATAATAACGACGATAATAATTACGATAATAAAGACGATATTAACGACGATAATAAGGACGATAATAAGTACGATAATATCGACGATAATAACGACGATAATATCGATGATAATGACGATAATAACGACGATATTAACGACGATAATAACGACGATAATAACGACGATAATAACGACGATAATATCGATGATAATGACGATAATAACGACGGTATTAACGACGAATATTACGACGATAAAACGACGATATTAACGACGATAATGACGACGATAATAACGATGACAATGACGATAAAAACGACGATAATAACAACGATAGTAACGACGATAACAAGGACGATAATGACGACGATATTATTGATGACAATGACGATTATAACGACGATAATATCGATGTTAATGACAATAATAACGACGATATTAACGACGATAATAACGACGATAATAACGACGAAATTAACGACGATAATAAGGACAATATTAACGACGATAATAATGATGATAATAAGGATAATAACGACGATAATAACTACGATAATAACGACGATAAAACGACGATATTATCGACGATAATAAGGACGATAATAAGGTCGATAATAACGGCGATAATAACGACGATAATATCGATGATAATGACGATAATAACGACGATATTAACGACGATAATAACGACGATAATAACGACGATAATAATGATGATAATGACGATAATAACGACGATATTAACGACGATAATAACGACGATAGTAACGACGATAATAATGATGATAATGACGATAATAACGACGGTATTAACGACGATAATAACGACGATATTAACGACGATAATGACGACGATAATATCTATGATAATGACGATAATAACGACGGTATTAAAGACGATAATAACGACGATAATAACGACGATAAAACGACCATAAATACTATTATAATTATGACGATAATATCGACGATAATAACGATGATAATCACGATAATAACGACGATAATAACGACGATAATATCGATGTTAATGACGATAATAAAGACGATTATAATGATGATAATAAGGATAATAACGACGATAATAACTACGATAATAACGACGATAAAACGACGATATTAACGACGATAATAAGGACGATAATAAGTACGATAATAACGACGATTATAACAACAATAATATCGATGATAATGACGATAATAACGACGATATTAACGACGATAATAACGACGATATTAACGACGATAATAACGACGATAATATCGATGATAATGACGATAATAACGACGGTATTAACGACGAATATTACGACGATAAAACGACGATATTAACGACGATAATGACGACGATAATAACCATGACAATGACGATAATAACGATGATAATAACGACGATATTAACGACGATAACAAGGACGATAATGACGACGATATTATCGATGACAATGACGATAATAACGACGATAATATCGATGTTAATGACGATAATAACGACGATATTAACAACGATAATAACGACGATAATAACGACGATAAAACGGCGATATTAACGACGATATTAAGGACGATAATAAGGACGATAATAACGACGATAATATCGATGATAATGACGATAATAACGACGATATTAACGACGATAATAACGACGATAATAACGACGATAATAACGACGATATTAACGACGATAATAACGACGATAATAACGACGATAAAAAGACGATAAATACGATAATAATTATGACGATAATAACGACGATAATAACGACGATATTAACGACGATAATAAGGACGATAATAACGACGATAATAATGACGATAATATCGATGATAATGACGATAATAACGACGATATTAACGACGATAATAACGACGATATTAACGACGATAATAACGACGATAATATCGATGATAATGACGATAATAACGACGGTATTAACGACGAATATTACGACGATAAAACGACGATATTAACGACGATAATGACGACGATAATAACGATGACAATGACGATAAAAACGACGATATTAACAACGATATTAACGACGATAACAAGGACGATAATGACGACGATATTTTTGATGACAATGACGATTATAACGACGATAATGTCGATGTTAATGACGATAATAACGACGATATTAACGACGATAATAACGACGATAATAACGACGATAATAAGGACGATAATAAGGACGATAATAACGACGATAATAACGACGATAATATCGATGATAATAACGATAATAACGACAATAATAACGATGATAATGACGATAATAAAGACGATTATAATGATGATAATAAGGATAATAAAGACGATAATAACGACGATAAAACGACGATATTATCGACGATAATAAGGACGATAATAAGGACGATAATAACGACGATAATAACGACGAAAATATCGATGATAATGACGATAATAACGACGATATTAACGACGATAATAAGGACGATAATAACGACTATAAAAGGACGATAAATACTATTATAATTATGACGATAATATCGACGATAATTACGATGATAATCACGATAATAACGACGATAATAACGACGATAATATCGATGTTAATGACGATAATAACGACGATACTAACGACGATAATAACGACGATAAAACGACGATATTAACGACGATATTAACGACGATAAAGCGACGATAATAACGACGATAATATCGATGATAATGACGATAATAACGACGATATTAACGACGATAATAACGACGATAATAACGATGATAAAACGACGAAATTAACGACGATAATAAGGACGATAATAAGGACGATAATAACGACGATAATATCGATGATAAGGACGATAATAACGACGATAATAACGACGATAATATCGATGATAATAACGATAATAACGACAATAATAACGATGATAATGACGATAATAAAGACGATTATAATGATGATAATAAGGATAATAACGACGATAATAACTACGATAATAACGACGATAAAACGACGATATCAACGACGATAATAAGGACGATAATAAGTACGATAATAACGACGATAATAGCAACGATAATATCGATGATAATAACGATAGTAATAACGATATTAACGAAGATAATAACGACGATATTAACGACGATAATAACGACGATAATATCGATGATAATGACGATAATAACGACGGTATTAACGACGAATATTACGACGATAAAACGACGATATTAACGACGATAATGACGACGATAATAACGATGACAATGACGATAATAACGACGATAAAACGACGATATTAACGACGATAATAAGGACGATAATAAGGACGATAATAACGACGATAATATCGATGATAATGACGATAATAACGACGATATTAACGACGATATTAACGACGATAATAAGGACGATAATAAGTACGATAATAACGACGAAAATAACGACGATAATATCGATGATAATGACGATAATAATGACGATATTAACGACGATAATAACGACGATAATAACGACGATAATAAGGATAATAACGACGATAATAACTACGATAATAACGACGATAAAACGACGATATTATCGACGATAATAAGGACGATAATAAGGACGATAATAACGACGATAATATCGATGATTATGACGATAATAACGACGATATTAACGACGATAATAACGACGATAATAACCACGATAAAACGACGATAAATACTATTATAATGATGACGATAATATCGACGATAATAACGATGATAATCACGATAATAAAGACGATAATAACGACGATAATATCGATGTTAATGACGATAATAACGACGATATTAACGACGATAATAACGACAATAATAACGACGATAAAACGACGATATTAACGACGATAAAGCGACGATAATAACAACGATATTAACGACGATAACAAGGACGATAATGACGACGATATTATCGATGACAATAACGATAATAACGACGATAATATCGATGTTAATGACGATAATAACGACGATATTAACGACGATAATAACGACGATAATAACGGCGATAAAACGACGATATTAACGACGATAATAAGGACGATAATAAGGACGATAATAACGACGATAATAACAACGATAATATCGATGATAATGACGATAATAACGACGATATTAACGACGATATTAGCAACGATAATAACGACGATATTAACGACAAATATTACGACGATAATAACGATGATAATAACGATAATAACGACAATAATAACGATGATAATGACGATAATAAAGACGATAATAATGATGATAATAAGGATAATAACGACGATAATAACTACGATAATAACGACGATAAAACGATGATATTAACGACGATAATAACGACGATAATAACGACGATAATATCGATGATAATGACGATAATAAAGACGATTATAATGATGATAATAAGGATAATAACGACGATAATAACTACGATAATAACGACGATAAAACGACGATATTAACGACGATAATAAGGACGATAATAACGACGATAATAACGACGATAATATCGATGATAATGACGATAATGACGACGATATTAACGACGATAATAACGACGATAATAACGACGATAAAAAGACGATAAATACGATGTAATTATGACGATAATAACGACGATAATAACGACGATATTAACGACGATAATAAGGACGATAATAATTACGATAATAACGACGATAATAACGACGATAATATCGATGATAATGACGATAATAACGACGATATTAACGACGATAATAACGACGATATTAACGACGATAATAACGACGATAATATCGATGATAATGACGATAATAACGACGGTATTGACTCGAATATTACGACGATAAAACGACGATATTAACGACGATAATGACGGCGATAATAACGATGACAATGACGATAAAAACGACGATAATAACAACGATAGTAACGACGATAACAAGGAAGATAATGACGACGATATTATTGATGACAATGACGATTATAACGACGATAATATCGATGTTAATGACGATAATAACGACGATATTAACGACGATAATAACGACGATAATAACGACGATATTAACGACGATAATAAGGACGATAATAAGGACGATAATAACGACGACAATAACGACGATAATATCGATGATAATAACGATAATAACGACAATAATAACGACGATAATAATGATGATAATAAGGATAATAACGACGATAAAACGACGATATTATCGACGATAATAAGGACGATAATAAGGACGATAATAACGGCGATAATAACGACGATAATATCGATGATAATGACGATAATAACGACGATATTAACGACGATAATAACGACGATAATAACGACGATAATAATGATGATAATGACGATATTAACGACGATATTAACGACGATAATAACGACGATAATAACGACGATAATAATGATGATAATAAGGATAATAACGACGATAATAACGACGATAATATCGATGTTAATGACGATAATAACGACGATATTAACGACGATAATAACGACGCTAATAACGACGATAATAATGATGATAATGACGATATTAACGACGATAATAACGACGATAATACCGACGATAAAACGACGATATTATCGACGATAATAAGGACGATAATAAGGACGATAATAACGACGATAATAACGACGATAATATCGATGATAATGACGATAATAACGACCATATTAACGACGATAATAAGGACGATAATAACGACGATAAAAGGACGATAAATACTATTATAATTATGACGATAATATCGACGATAATTACGATGATAATCTCGATAATATCGACGATAATAACGACGATAATATCGATGCTAATGACGATAATAACGACGATATTAACGACGATAATAACGACGATAATAACGACGATAATAATGATGATAATGACGATATTAACGACGATAATAACGACGATAATAACGACGATAATAATGATGATAATAAGGATAATAACGACGATAATAACTACGATAATAACGACGATAAAACGACGATATTATCGACGATAATAAGGACGATAATAACGACGATAATAACGACGATAATATCGATGATAATGACGATAATAACGACGATAATAACGACGATAATAACGACGATAATATCGATGTTAATGACGATAATAACGACGATATTAACGACGATAATAACGACGATAATAACGAGGATAAAACGACGATATTAACGACGATAAAGCGACGATAATAACGACGATAATATCGATGATAATGACGATAATAACGACGGTATTAACGACGATAATAACGACGATAATAACGACGATAAAACGACGATAAATACTATTATAATTATGACGATAATATAGACGATAATAACGATGATAATCACGATAATAACGACGATAATAATGATGATAATAAGGATAATAACGACGATAATAACTACGATAATAACGACGATAAAACGACGATATTATCGACGATAATAACGACGATATTAACGACGATATAACGACGATAATAACGACGATAATAATGATGATAATGACGATATTAACGACGATAATAACGACGATAATAACGACGATAATAAGGATAATAACGACGATAATAACTACGATAATAACGACGATAAAACGACGATATTATCGACGATAATAAAGACGATAATAACTACGATAATAACGACGATAAAACGATGATATTAACGACGATAATAAGGACGATAATAACGACGATAATAACGACGATAATATCGATGATAATGACGATAATCAAGACGATTATAATGTTGATAATAAGGATAATAACGACGATAATAACTACGATAATAACGACGATATTAACGACGATAATAAGGACGATAATAAGTACGATAATAACGACGATAATAACGACGATAATATCGATGATAATGACGATAATAACGACGATATTAACGACGATAATAACGACGATAATAATGATGATAATGACGATATTAACGACGATAATAACGACGATAATAACGACGATAATAATGATGATAATAAGGATAATAACGACGATAATAACTACGATAATAACGACGATAAAACGACGATATTATCGACGATAATAAGGACGATAATAACGACGATAATAAAGACGATAATATCGATGATAATGACGATAATAACGACGATAATAACGACGATAATAACGACGATAATATCGATGTTAATGACGATAATAACGACGATATTAACGACGAATATAACGACGATAATAACGAGGATAAAACGACGATATTAACGACGATAAAGCGACGATAATAACGACGAAAATATCGATGATAATGACGATAATAACGACGGTATTAACGACGATAATAACGACGATAATAACGACGATAAAACGACGATAAATACTATTATAATTATGACGATAATATAGACGATAATAACGATGATAATCACGATAATAACGACGATAATAATGATGATAATAAGGATAATAACGACGATAATAACTACGATAATAACGACGATAAAACGACGATATTATCGACGATAATAACGACGATATTAACGACGATAATAACGACGATAATAACGACGATAATAATGATGATAATGACGATATTAACGACGATAATAACGACGATAATAAAGACGATAATAAGGATAATAACGACGATAATAACTACGATAATAACGACGATAAAACGACGATATTATCGACGATAATAAGGACGATAATAACTACGATAATAACGACGATAAAACGATGATATTAACGACGATAATAAGGACGATAATAACGACGATAATAACGACGATAATATCGATGATAATGACGATAATCAAGACGATTATAATGTTGATAATAAGGATAATAACGACGATAATAACTACGATAATAACGACGATATTAACGACGATAATAAGGACGATAATAAGTACGATAATAACGACGATAATAACGACGATAATATCGACGATAATGACGATAATAACGACGATATTAACGACGATAATAACGACGATAATATCGATGATAATGACGATAATAACGACGGTATTAACGACGAATATTACGACGGTAAAACGACGATATTAACGACGATATGGCGACGATAATAACGATGACAATGACGATAATAACGACGATAAAACGACGATATTAACGACGATAATAAGGACGATAATGAGGACGATAATAACGACGATAATATCGATAATAATGACGATAATAACGACGATATTAACGACGATATTAACGACGATAATAAGGACGATAATAAGTACGATAATAACGACGAAAATAACGACGGTAATATCGATGATAATGACGATAATAACGACGATATTAACGACGATAATGACGACGATATTATCGATGATAATGACGATAATAACGACGGTATTAACGACGATAATAACGACGATAATAACGACGATAAAACGACGATAAATACTATTATAATTATGACGATAATATCGACGATAATAAAGATGATAATCACGATAATAACGACGATAATAACGACGATAATATCGATGTTAATGACGATAATAACGACGATATTAACGACGATAATAACGACGATAATAATGATGATAATGACGATATTAACGACGATAATAACGACGATAATAACGACGATAATAATGATAATAACGACGATAATAACTACGATAATAACGACGATAAAACGACGATATTATCGACGATAATAAAGACGATAATAACTACGATAATAACGACGATAAAACGATGATATTAACGACGATAATAAGGACGATAATAACGACGATAATAACGACGATAATATCGATGATAATGACGATAATCAAGACGATTATAATGTTGATAATAAGGATAATAACGACGATAATAACTACGATAATAACGACGATATTAACGACGATAATAAGGACGATAATAAGTACGATAATAACGACGATAATAACGACGATAATATCGATGATAATGACGATAATAACGACGATATTAACGACGATAATAACGACGATAATAATGATGATAATGACGATATTAACGACGATAATAACGACGATAATAACGACGATAATAATGATGATAATAAGGATAATAACGACGATAATAACTACGATAATAACGACGATAAAAACGACGATATTATCGACGATAATAAGGACGATAATAACGACGATAATAACGACGATAATATCGATGATAATGACGATAATAACGACGATAATAACGACGATAATAACGACGATAATATCGATGTTAATGACGATAATAACGACGATATTAACGACGATAATAACGACGATAATAACGAGGATAAAACGACGATATTAACGACGATAAAGCGACGATAATAACGACGATAATATCGATGATAATGACGATAATAACGACGGTATTAACGACGATAATAACGACGATAATAACGACGATAAAACGACGATAAATACTATTATAATTATGACGATAATATAGACGATAATAACGATGATAATCACGATAATAACGACGATAATAATGATGATAATAAGGATAATAACGACGATAATAACTACGATAATAACGACGATAAAACGACGATATTATCGACGATAATAACGACGATATTAACGACGATAATAACGACGATAATAACGACGATAATAATGATGATAATGACGATATTAACGACGATAATAACGACGATAATAAAGACGATAATAAGGATAATAACGACGATAATAACTACGATAATAACGACGATAAAACGACGATATTATCGACGATAATAAGGACGATAATAACGACGATAATAACGACGATAATATCGATGATAATGACGATAATAACGACGATAATAACGACGATAATAACGACGATAATATCGATGTTAATGACGATAATAACGACGATATTAACGACGATAATAACGACGATAATAACGAGGATAAAACGACGATATTAACGACGATAAAGCGACGATAATAACGACGATAATATCGATGATAATGACGATAATAACGACGGTATTAACGACGATAATAACGACGATAATAACGACGATAAAACGACGATAAATACTATTATAATTATGACGATAATATAGACGATAATAACGATGATAATCACGATAATAACGACGATAATAATGATGATAATAAGGATAATAACGACGATAATAACTACGATAATAACGACGATAAAACGACGATATTATCGACGATAATAACGACGATATTAACGACGATAATAACGACGATAATAACGACGATAATAATGATGATAATGACGATATTAACGACGATAATAACGACGATAATAAAGACGATAATAAGGATAATAACGACGATAATAACTACGATAATAACGACGATAAAACGACGATATTATCGACGATAATAAGGACGATAATAACTACGATAATAACGACGATTAAAACGATGATATTAACGACGATAATAAGGACGATAATAACGACGATAATAACGACGATAATATCGATGATAATGACGATAATCAAGACGATTATAATGTTGATAATAAGGATAATAACGACGATAATAACTACGATAATAACGACGATATTAACGACGATAATAAGGACGATAATAAGTACGATAATAACGACGATAATAACGACGATAATATCGATGATAATGACGATAATAACGACGATATTAACGACGATAATAACGACGATAATATCGATGATAATGACGATAATAACGACGGTATTAACGACGAATATTACGACGGTAAAACGACGATATTAACGACGATATGGCGACGATAATAACGATGACAATGACGATAATAACGACGATAAAACGACGATATTAACGACGATAATAAGGACGATAATGAGGACGATAATAACGACGATAATATCGATAATAATGACGATAATAACGACGATATTAACGACGATATTAACGACGATAATAAGGACGATAATAAGTACGATAATAACGACGAAAATAACGACGGTAATATCGATGATAATGACGATAATAACGACGATATTAACGACGATAATGACGACGATATTATCGATGATAATGACGATAATAACGACGGTATTAAAGACGATAATAACGACGATAATAACGACGATAAAACGACGATAAATACTATTATAATTATGACGATAATATCGACGATAATAAAGATGATAATCACGATAATAACGACGATAATAACGACGATAATATCGATGTTAATGACGATAATAACGACGATATTAACGACGATAATAACGAGGATAAAA